>JAYRBW010147299.1:0-14605 GCA_036023295.1 Invenusta paracnida | reverse complement strand
AGAGGAGAGGAGAGGAGAGGAGAGGAGAGGAGAGGAGAGGAGAGGAGAGGAGAGGAGAGGAGAGGAGAGGAGAGAGGGGGGAAGAGAGGAAAGGACTCACAGAGAAGCTTTTTTGCATGAGCCAGTTGTGATGTCTTTTTAATGTCTTATCATAAGAGCGTCTTCCGGCCTCACAGACAGAGTCCACAGTGACCCCCTCCTTGAACTCTTCCACGAGAACAGCAATAAACTCGACAATGTACTCGAGACCCCGCTTCAACCACAAGAGTCCTACACTTCCAGAGGGGTCTCTACTGCTCGACCCACTTTCTTTCTCATGTTTGAGTAGGGAGCGAAGTGTTTGTTGCTTCTCCGGATTCCCTTCGTAACCGTTCTTGATTTTCTGTTCGATCGGTGCAATAATAAAATGTTGAAGTGTTATATTGGGACATTATACAGGGAAAGCTTTTCTTTATATAAGTTAAGTACAATGTGCCTTAAAAGTGGCTTACTAATAAAACTTCTTAGAGAGAAACAATATTCCAAAAAAGTTTTCCTTTTGTATTCAAATTAAATAATAATGTCACCAAAAAGAAAAAGAAATTTTAAATGCTATCATGCTAATCGAATCTCTAGTACATTTTGTAAGGCATATTAATAGTTGCTTTATCTTGTCTTGAAGTCATAGTGATGAATTATATAATAATATAATTAAATAAAAATAATATAATTAAATAAAAGTAGTAACTGACCAAGGCAACTGAAGAGCTATTATAATCTTTTAGATATCGTGATGAATATACCCAGATTTTCAATAATGTGTCGCATTTATTGATACATATAATCAGGTCTACATAAATCAAATCTGTAAAAACTCTAATTAAATTAAAACAAGGTGGCTCTGTGACCGCAACTAACTCCAAAAGTACATATCAATCACTACAATACACACATTACATATACATATATAATGTATACATATATGTAAACATATATATGATAGGAGCTAAATACAATTGTAAACAAAAATGACGCCACCCATAAGAAAGGCAACGTACGACATCCCTCAACAGCCAATCATGAAACTCTTGTAAGGAATATTGGTGGCTCAAACCTGCACTTTAAATAACAGGCAGGCAGCACATTGCACTCCTAAATACGACCCGGTGATATATAGAGGAATACTAACCCGACAATAGAATCATTTTAAAGCTAAATTATAGACCACCCTTGAAGAAGAATGCAGCTAAATTGTGGACACTTTGTAGTGCAAATTGTCGACAATCGAGGACAAATATTTATAGAGACAAATTAATTCAAAGTTTAAACAGATAGAACTCTTTTTCGCTGTATAAGTATACTATATTGAGTGTGAAGTTAGTTCAGTATATAGTAGATTCATTACACACGATAAAATAATGAAGCACTAGAGAAAATTAAGCTTATAATAATTCTATAATAACGCTGTTTTACCCGCACTAAAATTAGCTATTATAAGGGTAAAGTGTAATTATGCTTTGTCGGGGTATACAAATCTTATTATTTAGTCGTCATAGCCTCCCCATTGTATTCCAATTTTTTCAATTATGCAGCATAAATTAGACAAAAGAAATCCTTAGATATAAAGATTTATATATCCGGCAAATCATGATTGTAATTTACACCATGAATAATCAGGTTTTAAGGAGAGTGGTTCCCAAGTGGGCTGGACTCCTGCTTTTAAACCAGAAAGTAACAAATTCGAACCCCGGGACGTACTCCTGACTTTAACAAACTAATATGCGCTGCAACATTAAGCTAATTAACAACTGATTAGTCTAAGATCATGACGACTAATTCATAAAATTTATGAATCAGCAAAGCACGATTGCATTTTATCATTATTTATTAAAAACAATGGTGTTTAAAAGATTGTTACTTTGTCAAGATCTATTGAAATTGCACTAACGTTGGTGTATACATATTGTAGAATTTTAACAAATTTATTAAACACGCATATACAATACTCGCAATGCACATTATTATAATATTAATTATATTACAGAAACAAAGGTAAAGGTACGGAGCGCTATATTAAACACTACAATTCCTGCTAAATTAGAAACTATATATTTGCTTATCAATAAATGTATAAAAGGGCTATTGGTGTAATGTAAGAAAAGGGGTAAGAATAGTGACGTGTGGCTATTAATAGCTCACAATAGCCATTTAATAGCCGACAATAAAGATAAAAGAGGCCACATAGATCTATAGAATAACAAAGTATGTCATTTTTATAGTCCAATGTTTAATTTCTTTCTTTCAATATATCCTATTATGAAACAAAGTTTTTGTTCTTTGTACTGTTCTTTTTAAAATAGGCCACTTCATACTATAATACCGTAATGCAGATGTACAGTTACTATATGGAATATGTCACCTATATTCAACTACTTATAAAAAATAGCTCGTGAATCTTTCCAATTAGTATAACGATTTTCATAGAAGATAAACATCATCATTAAAAGGGTGGCCACGCTGATCAGCACAAAAAATTCAAGTACATTTTTCATTATTTTCGATTTTTTTCTAACTATGTTATAGGTACCCATGTAACTCCAAATGCTCTAAAACATGATTTTAAGACAAAACAGAAACTGACCTATTAAATATAAAGCGTATACAATTTTATTGCATTTTTCAAAGAATTAATAATAATAATTTTGATCCAAAATCTTTACATTCAAATGTTCTGCAAAATCTGGACAAATGACAACCTTGTAAATATTTTTAATTTGATTAGCATGTCATTACATAAACATTTAATTACCATTCCAGTATGTAGGTAAATGGAAATAAAACACATATGTTCACAAAAAATAGCAAGTGATCACTCCAGTTCCTTTCATTTTCAGGACTTTGGCGATTCTGAAGGAATAAATCTTTCTTTTCATTTCTTATGTACAGCATAACTCGTAAATTCACAACTTAGTAGACAGACACATGAACCATAATAGATAATATTACGTTAAACAACAGTCCAAATATAAGAAAATTAAACTATAGTAATTAATCAGCTATTCATTTTACTAACATTACAGTTACAAAACTGACAGTTTAAAATGTCTTACCAGCCCATGTTCTTACAGATTTCTGAATTTTTTAGAAGTCTAGAAGTAACGCTGGAAAATATCAATTTCCTAAAAAATGCATAATGCAGGCAAAAGAACGCTGAGCATTAAATAATGCAGGCCGTGCCAATACTAATTATCTTTTGCCAGAATGAAAATAAAAATAAACACAGTTCAATTTAAGATATCATTATAATATGTAAAACATATTTATTTTGATGGTCAAACACCTCCAAACAGCATTTGGAGGTTTTATGACAGTTTTTAAACCTTTATATCAGATTATTGAATTGTAATGAACTAAATCTGATTAACATAATCATTTGAGGAGAATGAACTAAATCTAGTATCAAAAATGCCATAAGATTCCCTATAGGGAACATATAATGAATTGAATTAGAAAAAAGAAAAGGTTGAATTCGAAGGTTATATGAGATCTGGAAGGTTAACTATAATAGAGCAAGAGTTCTAACTACGCGTCTATTGACTATTAGACGCGTATCTACTGATATCTAAAGCTACTTTCATCTCTAGGGTGCTTGCATAGAAGTGGCAGCCTTAAATCCTTTATCGGAGGTTAAGTGACAGCTATTATATAACCTTCGGAGGTTATATAATAAAATTAATCTGGAGAGTTTAATAATGGTTTGATATTGGATTAGTTTATATATTCGTGATGAGCAGACATAGATCTACCCATAACTGAAAAAAAGAGATTCTAGGACCCTTACTTAAGGAGATAGCTATCATATAACCTCCGACCCTCTCAAAAACGACAGAGTCCACTTTTTGTATGTTTTGCACATGGAATACTATCTATAAGCACCTGGAAGTATTTCTCACTTTTCCTGCTTGACAAGACAAGGCCATCGTTTTTGCCTCTATATATGTATGTAGGTGCTTATGTTATATAGTATTCCATGGTTTTGCATTAGCTGTTTGAAATGGCTGTTAACGATAAATAAAGCACCTACAAGGTTGTAGTTGGTACTAAAATAATTCTACAGACTATATCTAGCTGTAGGAATGATAATATTAACGAAAGGAGGTTTTTTTCTATAGGGATCTATTTTACTTTGCCACTTTGCAATGCAAATGTATAGGAGGTTAGAAATTATTTGATGGGAATTTAATTTTCGAAAGAATATCAAAAATATGATTTCTTAATTTACACTAATTATTTGTGTGAGAATTAGATTTTAACGTACGTTTAATGGCAGAATCAAAATATAATGAATAGTGGGAAGTTCGTTTTCGTTTAATGGCAGTAGTTCTGTGAGTTTCAAATATTGAGGAAAGCTAAGGAGAAATTGTAATGGATTCAATTGAGGAAACGGAAGAAGAAGATTTAGAAGCGGAAGAAGACGATGACATCGAAGAGGAACTAATTAAAGAATTAAAACCATTGCTTAAATGTGATTCGAGCAGGTGGTGAGTTCAATGGTTTGTTTATTTTAGGTGCGGAATTAGTAGAGACACTTGGTGGTGTTATAATATTGAAAGAAGTAGATGGCAGAATTGGACAAGGAACATTTTAGGATGGAAAAAATGAATTTTGAATGACTTTAAAAGAAGCAGTGATTTTGTCAAAGTATAATCAACACGAAGGAAGAAAGATGCTATAGATAATGAGCTACCTACAAATAATTTTGATTTTTTTTCATTGTCGATAATTATATGTTATCTTATACGAATTACTTCAGTGCTTTAAATTTTAACAAATCACAATAAGTGTACATTAAGTCAGCGTCTCCCGAGGAAATGAACGTCCTTTAAACAAAAGCCTGTTTCAGTAATTTAAAGGATAGAAACATTTTAATAAGTATACAGGTAGACTTATTTACCAACCTCGCTCACGACTCTTGTGGCCGGCGCAGAGGTGCCGACATATGTGCGATAGAGAAGAGACAAGTTTTCCATCTGGTGACTTCATGATGATCCACTCAAACTACTTCACTAAACGTTGTTTGTCTCTGGGGCTTGTTGGAGCGGTCTTGAGGCGAACTGTTGTTGAACTTGAGGAGGCGGGAACTTGATGCTGGTGATCCGTTGAGGCTCATTGAACTGGGGCTGGGAGTTCAAATGAACAGGGAGGTACATAAATATACACTTTGCTTTGGATTAGATTGATTGATTTACATTTAAAATAAAAGGGTAATATTTGCGTAAGAGTTATATGGAAACTAATCGTCTTAAAAACTATGTGAATGTTGGTTAAAGCAAATAAAAAGCGTCAAATATGGAAAGTACGTTTTATTACATTTAATTTGAAACCCAACATGAAAAGTATATTTTCCGTAAATGATTTTATTTGACTGCAGGTCCTATTTTTCGGTATATTATATACGTCTTCATGATGCTTATATTTATAAATATATCATATGTTATGCTATTGCGAATTTTAATTAGAAGCAAATAAACGAAAATAAATATATTGAGCTATATAGAAGCGGAAATGTTGTATAAAATGCGCGCCTGTTTAAAGATAAATAGCGTTCTCATGTGACTACATATAAACTATATATTTGTACTGGGTCTATGACTCAGCTGACATTATAGATAATAACTTTCATATAGTAAACTAAAAGATCAATGCTAATGCTGTACTGTAGCACAAGGACTAACAATATAACAATCGTATATTTGAATTGCCGGCATGATCTAGCAAATCTTACCAGGCAATTCAAATATTTCGATTGTGATAAGAATTCAAATTGTCAATAAAATTTTAATTCAGTCTTGAAGCATTAACTACAACATGGCAGACCAAAATTGGACATCTCTCATTAACTTCAGCCGGGTACCAGGTAGAATGATTTCTCGAAAAGAGAGAAAAGAAGTCGAACGCATTGCACGTGAGAGCAATTCTGTAGATTATCAACCTATAATTTAATTGCCGATGATATCACTGCAGAACTAGATCGTATGGAAGAAGATCAGAGAAATAAATATGCTACGATAGACGTGGATATCATTGCTGAAATGAATAAGTTAGAAAACGACGCAATTCCTAAATCAACATCGTTTTGTACGAAGAGCCATGTTGCTCGATTTAAAAAAATTCTGGATTAAAAATCATTTTCAAGCAACATAGAAACCCTTCCAAAAAATATTTTAGCTGAATATCTCCGGTATTATTATTTTTCGCTTAAAACCAAGGACGGAAAGTGTTATTCACCAAGTTCTCTGGTAAGCATAAGAGCTCCCATAAACCGCTATCTTACAGGAAGTATAGTAAATCGTAAAATTAATATAATCCATGATGAAGCATTTCGAAGAGTAAACGGAACACTGAAAGTTATGGTGGGTTGTTGGCTTAAGAATTCTGAGCGTTCAGAAAAATCCTTCGATGCCATTCAACCGAGTGATATGGAGAAACAGAAAAACTACTTTGACGCCTCAGTGCCTATAATTCTTTAGCAGCAAGTTTAATTTTATTTAACTTACTACTTTGGACTGAGAGGTAGAGAAACTTTACTTTGCCGCAGTTGAAAAAAGATTCCATTTTATTCGCTGTTGACTCTGACGGACGTGAATACGCGAATCTAAATTAAAATGTTATGAGCAAAAATGTGAAAGCTTCTCTAGACATCAAAGAAAATACAGATCCAAAAAAGTATAGAATGTATGATGATAAGACCGACAATGAAAAGTGTCCATATGTTACTATATTGATTAATTTTTCCAAGCATAGTTTTATATAAAGTTGTCAATAAAAGTTGTTTAACTCTGTAAAAAACAAACCAACTTAAATAATAGTGTTATTTGTGATATCTGCAGAATATTAAAAATATAATTATTGCGATTATCACATATTTTAATAGTTGTGTAAATTGACAAATGTTTGAATTAAAGTATGACTCCAATAACTTATCCATAGTATCAGTAAGTAATAGATAGGTGGATTGAATTACTATTAATATGGCAAAACAAAATTAGATATTATATAACAATTATTGATTTGTAATTAATTTCACTTCCTAAAGAATACCCAATCTATGAATATTATGAACGGTATATGTAATATATTATACAATTGCTTGTTGTGTATATTATTTTAGAAACTCTTTATTTTCTGATGTGAGAATCATAAATTTTATAATTATGCGGGTTACTGAATAAAAAAGTTTTTGGAAGAACTATTTATGCTATATTCAGGACAACCCTTTATTTAGAAACTATGGAACTGAAATGGTATATATATATAGTATATACTGAACTGTATATAGAAATTGTGGTTTGATTTATACTGTCTATTCACTGTTTGTGAAATAGCACTACACAATTTAGTCGCAGTCGTGTAATATTGTCATCATTTCTCTCAAATGAGTGTATTACAGATTAAATGATTAAAATAATTATAATAAATTATACTTTTATTATTTCAAACAATTCATTTAATATTGAAATCAGACACATTCGAAAACCGTCTTCATTCCCTTAAGTTTAAAAAATTTAGCAAATATTTCTCTTAAAAGTCGATTTGCTGATCAATATTTCTCAATTTCTATTCGTTCTGTGTTTTATGTATCGTTGCTCATGATACTAGTATTAGTATAGCATGATTTTATTATGTAATGTTTATTGATTGTATACGCACTTCGAAATACTCTAAATAGAACATCATTTTAATAATTAGTTTGTTTATTTTATTGTTAAAATGTATAAATCAATATTTAATTGTTTATTATAATATTACTGTATAGCTAATCATGGTTAAATGTCAACATGGAATAGGTTATTTTTAGAATGCATAACACATTCAGACTGGATTGCATAAATAGACAATTTTGCCATTTTCATGGAAGTACTATGCTAGGCTATATCCAGTCGGGACTAGTTCTCTCTGATGTCTGATGCTCTTTATATAGTATTAACATGGGGTAGTATCCATATTTATACGTAAGTGCTACGTACCTATATTTCTTACTTCATTGATTAGTGTGTGTTATCCACTTAGCTGACCGTACTATCGAAGTATGAGATATAATATTAACTGACATGCTAGCATTGACTTTCCTACCTGTGCTGTAATTTGACCATGTTATGTGTGTATATAATGTTTTTAATCTTCCGTGAATGTTTGCAATTGCGTGTCTATACGTAATTTTTCTCCGTTTTATTGCAAAGCTAAATTGATTGAGAGGACAGTTTTGCAATAGAGGTGCAGCTAGCTTATGTACAATTGTCAGTAATAGGTGTTTTGTCTATGTGTTTGTGGTGAAATGTGAACAAAATATCCTTCTAATAATAGTGGAATGTTGAATTAAAGTACCTGTATATATATATAGCTTTGCTATTTTTGCAGTTGACCATCACTATGAAAAGTTCACATTAATATAGTGCGCGCAAATATTATGCTGTAGTTGTTTAGATTTTTTCTAGTTATTAATGAGATAAATAGCTTTTATAATAATATCTTCCGATGAAAGAAATATGAAATAGTAACATTAATTATATATAGAATGGAAATATAACATATTTTGCGATTCAGATTGTGGTCAACATGATCATTTGAAAAATTATCTATATGCTAACTCGTTTATTCATTACTCATATTCAAGAAAACAGGTATATGTTTATAAATATAGTTTTTTATCACAAACTTCTTCAAATTATTACGCCATTTGTTCAGATAACCTATCTATGCTTATAAAGTATGAGCATAACAATATGATAGCCCCTTTACATATTATTTTAAAGAAAAATCATTTTTGAAAATATATCAATATAGTCATTCTATCGTTTCAATTAAAAATATGGAAAGTATCTCTATTCTATCTCTATCTTCAAATTGTTGCGTCACCTTTTTCTGGTGGTCAATCTATGTAAAGCAAAACAAATATCTATGATCTATATCATTCTTTCTCAATGTAACTTAGATAGTCCCAAATTCGGTATGTATCTCTGACGTCAGAAAATGTTTTATTGTTCCTATTTGTTTGCTATCATGTTGTTATTGTTTTATATTTTTAAGTTGTTTTTTCATTAACTTTAAATTTATTTGGTATTATATTTAAAAAAAATGTATTTTTATAAAAAATATATAATCAACTGTTTTTTATTTTGTCTTAAAATAATGTCTTGCAAAATACACTCGATCATGAAACTGCACATTATGATCTGAAAAAATAAACTAACAAATTATATAAACTTATGTCGGTCAAAGTAATGGTTCATGTCTTGGTTCAATAATATGTATTTAATAGTTAAGAGGCATTAAATGATTTCTTATACCTTACACAATTTGATAATTTATGTTTATTAGTAATGTTATTAGTTTTTCGGAGAATGAACAAGTCCAGGTGTAAACAATCCAGTTACATTTACTAACTACTACATCTACTAATTACTAACCTACTAAACTTAAATTTTGAAAATTGTATGATGCTAGGAATATTGTTATTGTCGCTTTTAATATTCAGATGCTATAGAAAATTCTATATAATTTGTGTTTTTACGTCCCATGAAAGATCCTTAACGTTTGTACAAGCTTGTAAAACTCCTGGAAATTTCTTAAATAGTCATAATATTATTTTAATTGTATGTTATCTTAATTTGAAGCATGTGTTTAATAAAGTTATGTTCTCAACAAAAATGCTTGAAATATAATTATTTATTTCTGGATAATTACAAATTTCACATTTTTAATGCAATTCAAATTATAATTAGTATTATACTAATATTATTACTCTCAGAGTAGAAAATTGTCTCCAGATTCCAAAGGTTGATCTTGGTTTTGCTGCTATATAAGCAGGAAATTTTTTAGAGAATCACAAATTTTAATTTGTAAATTGGACTCAGGATTTCTTTGCATAATGGTCAAATGACTAAATAAATCTCTATGTTGAAACATTCTTTGGTTTTTATCGATATGCCATTTCAAATCCATCTGTTAATCAGAAAATGGTCGTCAAATAAGAAGTATCTAAGCTTTAGATTTACTTATCACATTAAAACATGACCAAATACGGTGGAGCCTGGCTTTTTTAATAAAGAAATATGCACAAATGTGGCAGAAAATATGCTAACTTTAAAGAAATGTATTGTGGATCGTGTCAAGAAGATCCCTATCTTTTGCCCTTTATTTCGATAATTTTTTTAATACTTTTTGAGGTCTGTATGTTATGTATTTTTTAAAGTTCTAAGGTTTTGGATTGTCGGATACTTTGATAGTTAGTGTAAGCTTTACCAGATAATACTGCTATACATATCTGAAATAGACGAAGAATGATGAGGAAGAAATTGACAACAAGGCTGGCTATTCAAGACTAATTCAGTGAAGTTAAGAAAAAGCGTCAGTGGCTTGGACTTAAGAAAAGATGTTTCTCTAAAATGCAGATAAACTAGCAAAAATACTTCCGTTTTGTGAAGTCCAATGACTCTTGACAGAGTAGCTGAGCCAAAAATTTACGAGTTTGGACAAGTTTCTTTTACAATTATTGATTAACTAACTTAATTTTAATAATTAACTTATTAATAACTTTGTCAACAAGTATTAACTTTTTTTAAATGTAATAGTGATTGTGTAACAACATTTTTTAAGCTAAAAAATTATACCATTTTTATATTAAGGAATTTAAATTGACAATGGGCTAACACTGTTATAAATGTGTGTTGTGTTTACTTATTTTTAAATTACAAAAGTCATATCATAAATGTATTTGTTATCCCGAAATTGGTCAGAATAAATATTTATTTTAACCCTTTTTGGTCAGTGTTTTATTTTAAAGCGGTATTAATATTAGGAGTTAAATATTTCTGCAGTATATACTGAATACATTCACATACATTCGAAAATGTCAACAGTTTTAGAAATATGTTTGCAACGCGTTTTTATGCTTTTAACAACTCCCTTTTTGTTAAACGGATAATATATTTTTATACTACTTATTTCTATAAAAGTAATATTTTTCATCCATTATAATTTTATAAAAAATCATATACGGTAATCTATTTTTATTACGTTTTATATTTAGTAGTCGGGTTCACTGTACAATTGAGTAAAACTTTTCTGGGGATTATCTTCTAAACATTATTTTAGAGTTTATGATGTCAGCTTTTAGAAAACCAATGTTTCCATTTGCAGAAATACATCGAGAATTTTTACTATTTTTAATATTGTAAAGTTTTGTGTACTATTGAACTAATTTTCATGAAAAGACATATTTTTAACTGCTTTAACTGTTTAAAATTAATGTATTAACTCTTGTTCATATTTTAAGAAGTCATATAGTCTCATCTAAGTGTTTTCTACGTATTACAAGCGCAATTAAGATATATAAATGATAATAGCTATGTACAGCGCAGTTTAAAGCCTATTTTAGGATGATTTTATCTATGAAATAGGTTTTGGGGCTATCTTAATTGGTTTCTATTAAATAAATAATTTAGTCTCTATATTTTGAGATTATTTGCAATATGTAGATGAACATATTAAAGAGAAAATATGTTTTTATTATATAAGTAAACCACCATAAACGTCCGCAAAGTAAAGTCATTAATGGTGGTCACAATTAAGCATAATTTTCCAAATATTGATTTTCCAGTATTTACATGTCTCGGTTATAGTAGATGAATCTGTCTGACGATCTCCATCCGTGAATAAAATGAAATCGTCTTTTGAAGACCATCTAAAACAGTTACCTCCAAAATGTTTCATGTGTTTAATCTTTACTTTCCTTTAAGTCAGTTCTGTTATCGGGCAAGGATAAAACTTAGAATTGTATTGCCTGTATGCTCAATTGTCAAGTTCAGTAAATCTGCTTTGATTTGGCTGTTATTTTTCGATCTGATCCACATGCTCTGGGATGACCTTTCATTTGGCAGTCAGCTTATGAATAGAGGAACCATCATTGTTGGATTGTCAATAGTGAGTAAATTTGATGCCTGGAATTTTAGTAGGCTCAATTAAATTCATAATTTGTGAATAGTTATCTTCAATTTCCGCTGAACTTACATAGACATCATCAATATCTTGGCGATACTGGCAAATTCAATCGCAGCTCTTGTGCCTATATAGCTCTGTTTTATACTTTGTTCCAAACAAAACGTTTAAGTGTTTCTTCCAACCATCGACCGCCCGCACCTTTTCCATGTGAGGTGGAGAAAAAATTCCGTGATAGAGATCAGAGATGGAAGTGTGTACGCAAAGTTTGAATGAATGATGCCATATTGATATATATATCTGTTTTTAAATTAACTGAACGGTTAATTCCTCCAACGAAATACCAATATCTAATTTTTGTTATGTATACCTTACAGCGTAAACAGTTATTATCCAAGAAAATCTATAGGTAAATACAAATTATGTCATAGTACAAATGCAGCATTTTCAAAATAAATCTAACTGTCGTAACATTTTTAATGGGTATATTTCATTTGAATATTTTTTTGATTATTAGCAAACGATGATAAAATGTCTTTATATGTATAAAACTAGAAAATTCTAAATATTTCTTATTATTAAAACAAAAAATGTGTTTGTTTTTATCAATTATAAATTTTTCAATTTTGTTATGCTTATCTAGAATTACTTTTCTTTCTTTAGGCCTTGAAAAATGCCACTGAAGAGGAACTCGTGGATTTGGCAGCTGTATTGGGCTTCACCGGAATGTTGAATCAGGTCCAGTTCCACTCGAGTTTGGAGAACAAGGAACAGGAGTGTGGCGGTTTCCAAGGTGTTGCTAAGCACGAGAAATTCAAAGTCGTTCCAGATGAACCACCAAATAAGACTGATGTGGAGGTGAGGAAAATAATCCTAAAGCTTCTTTGAATTCCTCTTAAAGAAAGATTTTATGAAGTATAAATACTTTTTGAAGGCATTTGGCTATTCTCAAAGAAATTACGCAGATTATTAATTAAAAAATAATAACTGGAATGTATCCTAATTTTATCGAATTCAATAAGAAGTTTACTTGGGAAATAGAAAAATTCTCCTGCTAAAAGTTTTTATATTGATTTTTTATTCAGTTTAATTTTATATTTACAAATTAAAACTATTACGTGTACTTTAACATTAAAATATTAATAAAGGATTGTAGTGTTCCAGCATATGTGTTGACCACTGAGTCAATTCCATCACATTTTCTGGAAGTAGCTCTTGTACTTTGAAGAACGGAGATGGTGTAATCATTCTAGATCATGGGCCAATAACTTCAACTTGGCCAACATCATTCCAAGTTTAACTTTAATTTCAATTTATAGTATGAAAAGCTAGCGTCTATAAGGATCTGAAACCCAATCTAGCGTATACATCCGCTTATTGTTATGCTTTTATAGCAGTATTATACCTTAATCATTGTTTCATCATTCAGTGTATGTACTATCATATTGTTTCATTCCGTACTATTTGTCCCTTTTACTGTTGCCCTGAGGAAAATTACATTAAAAACTAATCCGACACTTTAAATTTTGCTTTTCCAATTAGTTGAACCCAAAATCCGTGTTTTAAGAGGTAGATCTCCTCTCTCCCATTCTGTTGTCATCTCCACTCCTCTTTACTTAGGAAACCATCAAACAACTCTCAGCCGACGACGCCAAACTAGAAGAAGTAAATCTGAACAACGTGAAGAACATGTCAGCAGAGCAGGTGTCACGGCTTTGCGAGGCACTAGCATCCAACACAAAACTTAAACGTCTCCACTGTGCTAACACAGCTCTTACCAATCCTATGGGGGCCAGCTTTGCTGAAGCTCTGACCAAGAATGGAGCACTAGAGCTCGTCAACCTCGAATCCAACTTCTTCACTGGTTAGTAAATAGTCCTTTCTTCCTATAAATTATAATTATTACTTTCCCCTATTGTATAATACTATTTGTTGCAGAATTTTAAAATTAAACATCTTTTTGTGGAAAATCTAATTTTATTTATTTAGTGTACACATTTTTAATATCGTTTGTTTCTGAATGTTTACTAGTGTCTACATATTTCAGGTACAAATTCTATACTACCTGTATGAAATTTAAAATAAAGGTTTCGTTATTCACAGTATATAATATAATCTTGACTGCTATTATTTATCAAATTAGGTATCGAAAGCTACCGAAAATACCATACTTTATATATTATTAAACTTTCAAACGATTGGTCACTTTACGATAGCGATTAAATTGCATAGATTGGATAAAACATACATATTTTATTTTTACCCTTTTATCCAGCTATTTAATCATTTCGATTTTTTTACAGTTCATGCATTATCACTTCTATTACTATAAACTACAAATAAATACATCCTTTTACAAAACATCTTATTTTCTGGCAATACCATCCATTTATAAGATAGAAAAATATAACTAACTTACTGTAATCTAATTAAAATTACATTTTAATCTGAATGAGCATTTTTTATTTCGTTTTATTAGTTATATATTTAATATCATATGATAGGTCCAAATGGTATGTAAAATAATCCTACTAACTAGTTTTAAACCATAAAGTAATTATACAAAGAGTGTTCACTCTTTTAAATTCTGCATGCAGTTCAATACTACTATTTACCTATCTAAAAGCTT
>JAYRBW010147288.1:0-14605 GCA_036023295.1 Invenusta paracnida | reverse complement strand
ACCCTATTCTACCTTATAGTATCAATTAGAATTGGTTCGCTTTCCAGCTACCCTCGACCCCCTGGGCTCCCGGTCTAATACAGATACACATGTAATACAGGATAGGTACACAGTTTTCCTATTATAAAAATAATATTTCGGGAGTTAAAGATAGCCCGATAGTAGTACGCTATAAAGAAATAATCGAATCTTTTCAACTTTCAGAAAAACGAGAATATTAGGCTCTTTGTATCTAGGAACACTTAATGAAATTAAATTTAGTCAGAAATTAATGTCCTTCGTATGATCTAGTTGACCTCGGCTAATATATACACCTCTGTATTGTAATAACGCGAGCATATTCATCGATTTAAAAAGAATTTATAGGTCTTCCAGGAATTCTTCCACATATTTCCGGCTGTTTAATGAAGAGAGAGAGAAGGGAAGGTTGGATATGAATCCATCCATCCATCCAATAACTTGGATATGAATGAAGGAAATTTGTAGCAGAAACAGTCACTTAAAATTAGAAAAACAAGTTGGTGAAACTCTCACAGATGAAAGAAAAAGACATTCAACATAGGAAATGTTTAAAAAATCGAAAACTTGTAAAAAAACAGCGGAAAGGAATTAAAATTAACCATTAAAGATGACTTTTCGCTAAATTTAGTTAAAAATCTAAATTAATTACTTAAAATGTATTTCCCTAAAATAAAATAAAATTGTTCCTGTTATGTGACATGAACTGTCATATTTGGAAAGAAAAGTAATACATTATAAGCGAGTGCATCAAATTCCGGGTATAAAAGCAATCCAATCGTGTTCTTCTCTTCTGCTCAAGATTATCTATCCATTCTGTAATTAATCACACTTCTGCAAAGCTATATAGTGACCTGGCTATAACAGTCACTAGGCTAGGACATATATGTAGGTGAGTCACTCAGGAAAAGAGTATGCTCGCAGGAAAATTCGATGAAAACCACTTTTTTGTCGTCAAAGTTAAATGACTTCTTCTTGTGGTCGGCGGGGATATCAGAGGTAACAAAAAAGAGCGCAGTTTGGGAACGACGGCACCTGGACTTAAGTGATGAACACTCCCATTCGATATATTTCCTTCTTAGCAGGCCAGCCAGGAAGGAGTTGACACTTCTCTCTAGTCAACTGCTGACCTCGGAATGTGTCAAGTACCCCCCCTCATCACTATAATAGAGGAGAGCCGAGTGGTGTACCACGCGGAGGCAATTCAAAGGAGTCGAACTTCTCAAGGAGTTACCTTTCCCCTCAGTGAGCTGTAACTAGATGGCTCGACAGACACCGTCCCACTATACGCTCTAGCTAGATGGCATGCTAGTTCACCAAGCCAGTTCCTAGATATGCTTCTGAGCGGAATGAGCCTTGCTCGCATCTTTAATTACAAGGAAGGAAGTCCAAAGTGGACCCCTGACCGTGGAAAAGTATCAATAAATCAGTGGTTCTATCGATTGTTGGCAGTTTATAAATGACTCTGCACTGACTGCTTTTGTGCCAAAAAGAGAACGAATCTTCCGCGCAGCATTCAGCCTTAGTATAAGAAGCCTCGCAACTTTCTATTAAGCTCAAATGGGGCTTCGCAACTGATTGGTAGCGCGCACTATACATATATATATAATGCAATTATATCACACGAAATGATTACCTATATATAGCTAATCAATGACTGAATCAACAAGCTTTTTGTTCTACGCCCACGCACAATGTTTCAATAAATAATAATAATATAGTTAGCCTTCATAAAAGTTTTAAACCCAGTTCAAGTGATTATAATCAAACCAATAACTGCGAGATAATATTGCATCCCTAGCACTGTCATGAGCTCAATGCTATGTGATCCACGGCCGCTAAATCATTCTTCGCGAGGACAGATATTGACATACTACTTGAGTTGCGGCAGTCCCATGTGGCTCATATCCCACGTCAGATTCCAAGTTGCCGTTTCAAGGCTCTCGTGATAGTCGCCAGATAATGAATACAGTTACAGGGATTATTCGTCCACATCGACAGACTATCAAACGAGAAAAACGCCTCTCATTTGAAACAAGAGTGGTTGGCAAATTAAGACTGCGTCATTAGATGATTAGTTTTATTGTCCAAATATAGCTCTCAATTGGAAATTAAATAAAAGAAGTTCGTTCACGCTATGTCTGAAGTATATAGCGAAAAAATAAATGAACGTTAATTCGAAAATGTTACAAAAATATATTTTATAATTTAAGAAACTTAATACGTTGTGTAATACGTTATGTGTTCCTCCGAATTTAATACAGCATAATAGTTCCATAATTAGAACTAAAACATTAACATTTAGAATCTAGAATCGACAAATATTACTAAACTGATGCATGTAGAAAGCTTTAAACTCTTAGAAATTAGTCAATACACATTTTTTGTATGGCAATCTCAAATATTTCCATTCAACATTTTGTGTATTTTTCGATTTTGGTCCACATTTCGTATATCATCAGGAAAGCCATTCACATAGTATTATTTTTAAAATTACCAATAATATAGTTTTTACTAATCTTTTATATTGCGGTAATTAAACATTCAGAGTGGATCCCTATTTTTGGCCAGGTCAATGATGAAGTGTATATTATACTCCTACTAAGACATACCACAGGCCTTGTTCCCATCCTTGTCATAGGCACAGAGTGTGAACAGGTTCTTCCCAATCTCCTTGGGCGTGGGCTTGAGTCGAATGTTCCTATTGGCCGGATCGAAGGAGATCCACTGGTCTACGTCATTGGCAACCTCCCGCTCGGCCCCGGTCGTGTAGAAGAGACGCAAGCGCAGATTGGCCGTGTAGCCGTCCTCCCTGTCGAAGAAGGTCTCATTGCGCACGCGGATGTTCATGATCCGGTAGACACTCATCTCCACGGGAGCCAGAGCCTGGCGCACTATGGGCAGCTCACGGGGGTACACCCCGGCCGGGGGACCTGGCGGCGTTCCCACCGGAGGGGGAGGGGAGGGAGCCCGAGCTGGCGGTATGAGGGGCAGGAGCGGGAGACGACCGTCACCAGAGCCGAAATAGGTGAGACCGCCAGCGCCAGAGCCGGCATCGAAGCTGCCACCAGTCTGGTCGTAGAGAAGTTGTTGGCGGTAGTAGCCTGCATCTCGGCGGTGTCTGTGGACCAGGGCACCACCGGGACCGGCTGTATGGTGTACGTCATACAGACAGAGAGAGAGAGAGAGAGGGAGAGTGGACAAGAATGTATATTGGAGAAGTATTATTAATTTGACACAAAATCATAGTATTAAAGTAGTAGGAGAGGAGACCTGTTGCGAGCGGCTGGTCCAACTGGTCGGCCACAAGCCACATATCAACGGGATAACCAAGCGCCCTCGCCAACTGTCCAGTGACTGCAGTTTTCTCTAAGCGCTCCAACTGTCGAAGATGATTGGAGGCAATGGCTCCACAGCCCACCTGCCAAGCGGCCACAGTTCCCGGCGTCCGTCGGCCCCCTCGTAGGCTCCCAGGACCACTCGCCAGCACGAAGAGGGTCCGAGAGAACTTGTCCGCGTCCTCGAACAACCGAAAGGCGCTAATGTTCGGCGCGTGAACCGACAAGCGGATGTTCCGCAGGAGGTTGAGGCGCTGTTGGGGTGTAGTGCGAGTGATGTCCAAGTCGAGGACCAGGGCTGCCAGCGTGGGCCAGCGCCGGTTGCACCGGAGAGGTGCCGGTGTGCCGGGCAGGTTGAGCGGTGGCGGAGGGCTAGCTTGTAGAGCTGCGGCCACCGGATCGGGTGGAGGGAGGACACGAACGGCCAGACCATCCGGGAGCCGGTGGAGACCTAGGTTCGCAGAGAGAGGCACCCCCTCCAGGCTGTCTTTGTCCAGGACGAGCCAGCTGGATAGGGACTGCAGGACCAAGCATATAGGGTTACTACAGGAGAGACACTTTCCGAGTTGACTAAAGTTAATATTCACTTGTATAGCTGAAGAAAAGCACTAAAATGAACTTATCATCAGCTTTATAACAAAGGAATTTTGATTTGATTTAAGCGTGTATGGATGGATTCCAATAAATTATTATTGTTCAATTCAGGTTCAAATAAAATCATTATAAACATCAAGTTTTGTGATTTTAATCGAAAGATTTTACTCAAATGTTTTCTAATACTGAAATCGGCTCGTATGTAAACTACTTCTGGTGTCAACTAACTACTCAATTAACTACGAATTAATTACAATTATTTGTTTTGAAAATTGTGTGAAACTAAGAATCCGCAATAGTAATTATTATAATTGTATTGTGCAATGGAACAAGTTATGCCATTCGGAATGTGGCAATCACACCATTGTCCAGGGTGATACTTTTTAACATGTTCACAATTTTATAATGATAATTTCCCTTAAATTTGCCTAACGTCTGTTATATTTTGAGACGGAAATTCAATGAAAATAAATAATTAAGGCAGATAAACTTTAAAAAACTACACTAAAAAACAAAAAATATGCAATATTGAAGTGAGTAAAGTGTAATAGCGTCAGTGTTTTGTAATTATAATTTATAACTGTTAAATGAACACGAAAAGATCAGAAAAATAGATTTCATAAAATTAACTATATAAATATAACCCAGCAAGCAAGAATATAACACACATCTATCTATATATATGTATGCATTATAGTATTTATGTATAAAGGATGCATTAAAAGATGCTTTGCATGTAAAGCCTCAGAATGACAGAGCTTTTGACAAACTAAAACAGTCGTAGGAGTAAATCAAATTAAAAGAAATTCGGGACCCCTTTGGGACGGTGTCTTGATTAAAATTTCTATTTCCCTTGTGGCAAAACCACAAAACCTTTGATACCTTCAATATAAAGATGCTATATAGAACAATAGTTTATACTTAATGTGTGGATGTATATACTTGGAAAGAATGTGTCAACTCTTACACATAGTCATTTGTTCCAATTTACACTTCGTATTATGCGAGATACATGTACAGGCATGTGCATATTGACTCTTAACAAATGCACATATAGAAATGATAGATCAGTTAAAAACTATGGAAGAATTAAGCTTATATTAGTTACGAAATATAGTAGTCAGATTAAGTCAATGTTTATATTATATAAAAAGCAAATTCAACTTGTTCTTTCAATAAAAAATATATAAGCATATACGAATCATGTCATATTTTTTGTAATAATCTATAAAAACAAGACATATAAATATTATTAAACACTGCCAATTGGAAACCTAACAATTGGGTTTTTCAATCTTAACATATTATTATGAATTTAATAAATAATATTGCAAATTATATAAAATGATGATCAGAAACAAAACCGTGCAATTTAAACAAAGAAACTGTAGGAACAGTAAGACGAGATAGTAGCATACCTATATGATTATAATTCTAACTCTCCTACGTATTTCATAAAAATAGAATAGTAATACGCTAAAACACGAACTAATAAAGAAATAAAGAGTTCCAGCATTCATGATGACAAGACATAACTCATAACCAACAAGCCTAACTTACATTAAACGAGTTAATTCTAAAACATAAAAATACCTTCTTATCTAATTCTTCTTCATACAGGCAACAATAAGCCCGAATTAATCTTAACTTTGTAGATAAATCAGGAACTAAAGAAGTTAAGAGCGTATGTAGACCAAATCCAGTGAAAGATAGAAAGAGAGACGTCTCATATTATGAGGATGACGGTGATACACCCCCCCCCCTCCGGCCCCCCTTTATCATTGAGAGAGTTCTGGTAAACTCATTATTGAGTAACAAGAAAAGGAACAACTGTATACATACTTAGCGTTGGGGAAACAAGCCCAAAATGACAAGTTACAACAAGTATAACAACAAGTAACTTGCGATAACAAGGAGCTCACTGATTAATCTGGCAATGAATTAATAATTTATTCAGTTGATGTGTTTCGTGACAAACACATCTTCCAGCACTCTCCTCTCTTCCTACGCGCATAAAATCAAGGAATACAATTAGTCCAAGACAATTATATAGCATACTATGTATTTGGATCAACAGACTCTAGTCTCTAGGCATATTAGGGAGAAGAAAGCCAGGAACAAATATATTCCACTCACTGAGGAGTTGCAGCCTAGCTTAGCTCTTCTTATAACTCTTGAACATCTCAATAAAATGAACAATATTTCCGGGATGTAAGTAACGCTGACTTTCTTGAACAATGTAGCGAGTCTATATAATGGTAATTACTCCATAGATTTCATCTCTTGCGTTAATACTCGGTCAACCTTCGAGTACTGCTCAGTCAGTATTCGCCGCTATATTTGGGGTAATTACACACACACACTGACACAGTACTTGTTATGATTCGCAGCCTCAATGGGAAGATAAAATAATACCATAAGAGAGAGAAATAGAGAGAAGGCAAGGAGTAGTCTGATTGAGGAAGGCCTAAATAGACACATGCAGGCGCGCAATTTGAGAGTAGATCTAAGAACACTCTCTCTATGAAACTTCTTTCAAAAGAAGTCACAAATTGCCCTCTAGAGAAAACCATGAACAGTGGAGGAGGCGCAACTATTTAATGAAAACAGTGAAACCTACAAAGCATAAATACACACAGTTGCTGCGCAGTTATTGCCTTCTGTATATTTGGTGTGTTTCATCAAGATGTTGTGTAAGTCTGTACAAAGATTTTGAAAAACGAATGAGAAAGCAACAACTATAAATGGGCAGCTATAAACTGCTCCCCCATATATGTATGTATATAGTTCAATAGTTTAAATATAACAAGCGAGACAGGAATATGCAGAGATCAGTGAGACACTCAAAATACTGAGGTTATCTAAAAACACTTAGTTTAACTAAGTGAAATGCTACTAGAGGGCAAAACGGGGAAATAAGGGAGGCCATTAGGACGCAATTTTTCGCTCGTTTAGTGATGAGTGCCTCGGGGGGGGGGGGCTGGGCTGATATGTATATGTTGAGCAAAGTAATCGAACATTTAGGAAATCAAGATAAAACATTATCCGTAAATAATAATAATGAGAGAAAAAATGTATATATTAAGACCTCTAACTGAAACATCTATAATTATGCTGTTAAGCAATGTACTCAACAGAACATGATATATTATAGTATAGTGTGTATAGCCAACGTTGTAAAAACTTACGATTGATTGTGTAAAATAGTTGCACAATTAAATTATATCTGATGGGAATATTGGAATAGTGTTTGTAAAACAGGCTTTAAATCCACTTTCAATATATTATTTCCTATTTTATCGATCCCTATATGTATGACTATCAATTTGATCAGAAATCAATTAAAACGTTATGCGTTCAATTTTGAAATTAATTTTTATACATAATTTATTAATTTAAAACGATCACTCATTTATCGCAAGTTGGCCACTGAATACTGTGTAAAGCACCCTTCTTAGAAAGCATCAATGCGAGATTAAAAATCGATATTTTTAAAATTTACACAAAGTGTGAAATGCTACAAGTGTCCCATAAGTTCCTACATTCGTTGGAAGAGCTTCATGTTCCTTGCAAGAGCTCCTTGAGTTAGGACAAATTCTGCATTCTATACTATAATTCTATACTATTATACAAGCTACTTAAATACGTAATAAAATAACTTTATATTTCCATAAAGTTATAGCAAAATAAGTAGCTCAAATTACGATTAATTTACAATATACAAAACATCCATGGAATATTTACAAATATAATCATTAAAACGTACAGAATAAACTGTTAACGATTAGATCTCTTGCATATATAATGGGTCCATGTTCGAGCTTTAGAAACTCGTATTTTAATCTGAAAACAGGTTTCCGCTGTGTTCCTTTATAGAAGTAAAGCAAAGGAGTTCACGAAGAGCACTTGACATCACTTTGATGGTCTTATATCCCAAGACAATGGAGGTGCAGCAAATCAGAGAGAGACTGCCTTTCTTCGCTATACTGCCTTGTCTCAACCACCACGCCACTCCTCTCTCCAATATGTGTATCAAAAGGTAGATAAAAGAGACAATTCCAAGGAGTCACGAAACTTTCCAACCGATCCCAAGTTCCTTTTATAGGATGACGTGTATGCAAGTTTCTAAACACAGAAGAGCCTCCCATACTTTCGGCTCAAATATTTCGTGCCAAGTATAGACTTCAAACTTCTCCCAACTTGTTATTATTATAATCAAGAGTATATGTACACTACCTACCTACAGTCTATAAGATACCATGCGGTATGCGTACTCATGTGTGTCCAGATCAGTTGGAGGCGCGCAACTTGAAGACAATCGATGAACGACCTCATTTAAGCCAGTTGCACAAAACTTAAAACCTAATTCAACATGCTTCTCTGCATCGCCTGCACACCAAGGCTGGGTGACCTCTTCTACTATATCCAAAACTTTCATCATTCACTAGATAGGCAACCTCGGCAGATTCCTAAGTCTATCTTATATAATATAGCATATCAGACCTATAAATAAGAAACGGTATCGGAGTAATGTTTGCCCGCAACTGAAAGATGCAGTGTAAACCACTCGACTTTATCATACACCGGTCAGTTTGTAATAAACTCGGCTTATCACAATCGCCTATACAACATAAGCGTGCTAAATAAAATATACTATAAGAGGAAGGAGTGGAAATGAGCTAATAAAGTTTTCACTAAGGTTAATTGTAAACTTGCTCATGCAACAAACCTGCACCAAATTGAACTATGGGGGGGGGGGGGGATTTTTTTGTTCCTATTTCAAAAAGTAGTTGCAGTGAATGTATTTAGATATATATTCCGTTTTTAAAGAAAGACTATATGAAAAAAAGGTGAATTTGCATATATATTATACTGCTATCGACAACCTGCCAATTATATATACAACGCTGTGGGAATATCCGAGACTCCGCTATTAAATAAAATGTAATCAAGTATTCTAACAATATCTCACAAAATTCAAAACGTTCCTTTTAATTATACGTTAATATTATTGCTTCCACATCCTTACATTTTTTTCAAATTCAAAAGAATCAATATCTTAACAACTGTATAAACGATTGTTAAATATATCTAATAGCAGCAAGCAGTGTACCACTTAAATAGAAATAAAGTTATGTGCGAATTACAACAGATGTATTGAGCTACAAGCTAGTTCCTTTGTGCACCTAAACAGACCAAACATCGAAATGCTGTTAAAAAAACAGTTACTTTCATTGACATTAAAGGGTAAGTTATAGTGTTTTTAAAAAGTGAAGATTAGCAAGCAAATGCACCATTAATAATAATAAACGGGATCAATGTTTCCAGATAATAACTAGTGCATGAAGACTTTGCCGAGAGTTTAATACAATCTCCAATATTCCTAGAAAGTAGTTGAAAAGTTGGATCGTGTTGATCGAGTAAACACGGAGCATTGTTTATTAACAAGACAGCCTTTCAGCACAGGAGAGGTGAGGGGAGAGATGGATTTAAAGTTAATATACGACTCTCAGCGGCGCTAGAAACGACAGCAAAGGTGTCAATAACATTGTCCCAAAGGAGAAAGAAAGAAAGACTGAAGTGAAGTTCAGTTCAGTTTTCGCTCACATATGCGGAGGAAGTGTGTAGTCTAATCAGTGGGGAAAGAATTGAGCCAGTATAAAGAAAGGGACTTGAATAGATAGAATCCAAATAATTATTTCAATCTGATGAAGCTTATTAAACGATGACAAATCGTGTTTTGTAACAACTAACAGTTATTTTGGCAATGATATTATTCTCGGATTTCGCAGTCAAATATGTACAACTAGGTTAGTACACCCCCGACTGTATATTATATTATCGCCGAAATAATGTATTATTAATGATATAACTGACAGTACACTAGTAAAATTAAATATGTATGTGACAGGTTAACTTTCAATTCCAAGACAATAACAAGTTTTCAGGATTTAAAGGTTCCAAGACACATACTTGGCCTGCCAGTGTCATGAAACATTTAAAGCAATGAATTTGGTGATCCCTCAAGTTATGTCAGACATAGTAATGTATAATTAATGTTGTCAAATGACAAACGACCCAAAAGAAATGTATATCCCTGCATAAATAAGGAACGACAGCAAGATAATGATACCAAAGTTAAAGAAATGATGAAGTGATTAAAATCGTATCCTCAACTTTTAGTGCACATAAAAAGAAGATAACAAAGTTTAAAACATACAGTCATGTAATCACCTTATTGAGATGCTTGCAAAGGGGACAATGGTGGCGAAAGTAGACGCCACATGTCGTATTGAGAATACTGCTGTTAGAAAGAGGGGAGTTTTGTGGAGCTCCTTTCTTGGTAGCGTCATCAAGACTCCATCCACCAAAGAATTCTAAACACAGAAGAATCCAGAGCGTCAGGACACCGCCCATCATTGGCGATTGAATCTGGAGTCAAATCTGGGTGGCGCAGCTAGTAATAATAAAAATCAAGATGACATATGAGAGATTAATAGTGGGTACCTATATAGGCATAGCGAAGTTGCATATATTATCATACAATGCATGTTTAAAACGATTTATTTTCTTACTCCATATCAAAAGAAAAGAAAATTGTACAACTACTCAATAAAAATGTTGATTTATTAATATATAAAATATATAAGAGTTAATTAATTAATAAACTTCAATAAAATACAATCTGTAGCACAAAAATGTGACCAATTTAGTTTTCACCAAAGCTAGATAAACAAGTAACCACAGCTCAAAAATCCAACAAAACTAGTCTAATTATGGATAAGATATATCTTCGACGAGTGTATTATAACTTTAATAGTCACATATAGTCATCTTTGAAAGACGAATGACTTGTGCATTTGGGTAGATAGCAATTATGAAATTATAAAGTATTTGCCAATATTTTTGGTGTTCAAACAATTATAAGAAACACTCACCAATCTTCAATTAGATTTAATATCTCTTACAGAAATGCATAACGAGCATCAGTGATATAGATGGCATAGATGACTAATGCAGAGATCGATGTGTTATAATACTTAGTAGAAATATTAGTCATAAATAAATTATTATTAGCTAAGTATTTAGTCAAATATATAATTGAGAATTTTTTTGGCAAGAATTAAATGTTGTCTATCTAATACTGGAAAAGGAAAACATTGGTGTATATTAAATAAACAAACACGAAACTTAAATGTAATTCTAATGTGTACAACAAAAGGAAGAATTAAAATAAGTATTAAATACCTTTTTTAAATAAAAATACCACACAAAGTAATTCAATTAGAGACCACTTATCTAGATGTCTGGTAAAAGAGTTTCTTGCATGTAATTAAGTTAGAAAATGAAAGAGCCATTTTCGGGGTAACATAAGTAACATATAAAGAACTATGTGTGCGACATGTCCCAAGTGAATATATACTATTCAAAGTGAGTATACTCTATGAGTGACAGAAATATATAGTTCCTACATAGATTCACATGACCAGAGAAACAATGAGGAACTCTTTATTACTTAAGATATCATGTTACCAGTGCTAATATGAGCAAAATACTTGAAAAATTGCAGTAAAATAATTTCAATTTATTATGATCATAAAAAGTATTTAACTAAGTATATAATGTAGATATGAACAGAATCCACAATGATTGTACAATAATTGTTTGTAGATTTTTGGCAGCTTCAGCAAAACTTCTTGATTTTGGGCGTTTCTGCAGCAGCTTTTAAAACTGCTCTTTCTAGGATTTCTTAACCACTTTGTATTAAGATTGGCTTTATCTGTGGATAGCTGCTGGATTCGTTTTGTGATATTATGTAATTCTCCAAGGCTTCTTGCATAATAAAATAATTTTGTTAGCAATTTTTATTTAGTCTACTTTTATGATATTGAAATATCACAAAAGCCATGGAAATAAATTATGTTTAAAATTTGAATAAAAAGATAATTCTAATTTAACTCAGATAGCATAAATAAATAAGTCTAAACTTTTACTTCACTTTTTAGAGCAAAAATACTATATTTCAGATTACATTAATATTTTATAAAAATCTGTATAATTATTAATTGTTAAGTAAGTATATTAAAAAAATAAAAAAGTGATTTAAGACACTTAAAAAATAATTGCATATATCTTTATATACATATGTAAATACTTATATTAATTTTCTTTTTTAATTCATTTTTAGTCAGATTTTATAAGTGTTTAAAATCTAATACTAATTTAAAAATATATACAAACCAATAATTTGAAATGTACAGTAGCTCAATATGTATTTAAATTTTGTATATTAATAGCATTAATCATTAAAATAATTATCACCAAATATGGTTATATGACAGAAATTATCATAAAAAGATTATTAATCTATTAAAAAATTAATTGTAAAAATGTATAACCTTATAGATTTCATAGATTTATAAAAAAAGTATAAAGAGTTATAAATCAAGTTACATATTAAATTTGTGGGATGTTTAGCAGGACATTTTCATGCTATTCAAATATAATTTATATACATTTAAAAATATATATGTAGGTTATCTATAATTGAATTAAAAGCCCAGGTAAAAATTATTGTTGAAAACGAAAAACACACTGCTAATCACTATAATTGCACAAAATTCCAGCTAAAAATTAATGTTGAAAACGAATAACACGCTGCTAATCACTATAATTGCACAAAAATATCCTGCTAGCCTTAATGCATAAATAATTATGTCCAGCTTGATTTTGCAAATAATTAGTGTGCATTCCTTTACATATTATAGTTACATAAAATGCTAAGCATGGGTGTTATAAGACTACAAAAATGCCCCAATAGATACTAAAATTGTTAAAACCATCCTGCAAGTCAGTGTGTATTAATAAAAAGATCCTGCTTGATGTCACAAATACTTTAGCTGTCTCATTACATATTATAGTTGCATAAAATGCAAAGCTTCTTGTTATAAAAATGCCCAGATAGAAGCTAAAATTACATTAAAATGTTCCACTAGCCATTATATACAAATAAAAATATACAGCTTGATGTCACAAATACTTTACATACCCTATTATACATTGTAACATTATAAAATGACAAGCTTGGTAATAATTCTATAAAAATACCCTATTAGATGTTAAAATTGAATAAAAATATCTGGCTAGCTATTATATATTAATAGAAACATACCACTTGATGTCACAAATACTTTACAGTATATATATACATTGTATGTAAATTATAAATTTTGCAACTCACCTTGTGCAGTTTATCAATATGTAAATTACACTGCACATTTTATAAATATCTTTTAATTAAACATTTTATAAAATGCACAATTTGCCAATTGCTTAACTTGCACATTCTAGCAATATATTGTTTTACTTTTCTATAATTATGTTTTCAATGTTTTAAGCTATATAATATAGTGTGGAGGAGAAGTAATGCACAAGTTATGTACAAAAAATGCTATATGCATATTCAAAACTATTGGTTATATAAGTTAAAACTATTTAATCAATCAAAGCTTTGGTTAAATCGATTGCTATCGATTTGTGTGTTTAGTTTAGACATGGCTGAATTGGATGAATTTAGAAGAAAGAATTGCTGCAATTAAATAATATTATCAAAATTGAAATAATTCAAGTTCAACTGCAATTCATGTTTTTGTATTGTTTAATTGTCAACAGCCCAGACATACTCCAATTAATAGAAAAATTTGAAACAACTGGGTCTGTAACAGACATAAAGCAATCTGGTTATCAAAGTTTAAAAAAAATCAAGCTGCTATCACCAAAGTAATGAATCCTCATATTCCAACCTCCTCCAAACAAATAGCTTCTCAACTGAAAGGTCCCAAAGGAGACCATTGACACAACACTCTATGTTACAGCACTGTTTTGTAAACATTAAAATTTATGGGACTGAAACCTTACATCCCTTGTTTAATTCACACTTTACATGAAGACGATTTCAACACAGGTGTCAAGTTATGCAAAACCTTTCTGGATATATTAAATGATGATCTTAATGTCATATACCATATTATGGTCTGATGAGGCTAACTTTAAACTAAATGGACACATAAATTGACATAATTGTATTTACTGAAGTTCAGAGAACAACCACGAGATCTTAGAGAAGGAAGTAAATCTTCCAGGTGTCACAGTTTGGTGCAGCATGCATTCAAGAAGGATCATCAGTCAATATTTCTTTAATGGGACAGTATCTGGTGAAACCTATCTCACTATGCTGAGGGAATGGTTGTGGCTAATAATTCGACAAAACCAACACATATTCCAACGAAATGGTGCACCTGCATTTTGCTTGTGTAGTGCATGAGTGGCTAGATCATCACTTCAAGGATGCCTGGATCAAGGTGTGAGGTGAAAAATAATTGAAATATAATTATAGATAAGTAAATAAACATATTAATAGAATGTATAAGTTGCACTATTTGCACATATTATATTGTTTTTAAATTGTTTAATTAAAAGATATTTATCAAATTTGAAATGTACTTTACAAATGGTTGCACATTCTATAAATTGGAAATCTGCATAAGAGGTGAGTTATATTTTTTGTAAATTGTGTAAATTTATAAAATGTACACAATATATTTATAGTTAATATACAATTATAATGTTCACCAAGTTGGGCATTTTATTTAACT
>JAYRBW010147277.1:0-14606 GCA_036023295.1 Invenusta paracnida | reverse complement strand
TCGTCGAATAAGCCATTATAGACTCGGAGATTCCAACCATGTAAACGCTCAAATTCGGCGTTTACTGTATACTTAATTATAATTGTTAACCGTGATCAACAAAAACAAAGAAAATTAAATATTATAAGTAATAAACCTCTCTTCCATCTAAAGTGAAGTAGAATTCATTTAATAAGCACGTGCTATAAATTTAGTTTCAACTGATTTACAATTTGATATCACTATTTATTTTAATTGCACAATAGCCATCTATATCCTATCCATGATACATTATCCTTTATAATTATGCATAGTATCTCGACTCCCCTGTAAGTAAGTACCTAAGCATACATATACGATACAGGATGGTATTGATGTTCGCTAAGGTATACTACACTAACACCCGATCCGCAGTATACAACGCTGATATGTTATAATGTTTGGCGCTGCGGGTGTAGAGTTATGTCATCGCCTAGATATAATATCAACGCTCCTATACATCGCACTACGCCTCACAGAAAAGAGAACACAGGCATAATTACGATTTAATTTCACATGATACGCTGTCATTGAGAATAAATAGACGCAGGAAATTACAACTGAATAGCACCACTATCTCTTTTATACACAACCCCCTCCTCCTTCCCTCTCCTCTTTCTTGCTCATTCAACACTGAAATATTCGATGATAAAATGCTCTCTTTCAATGACGTTCGTCGCCTGTGAGAAAAAATGATTATACGATAAACGAACTCTGTGAATACGGAATATATCATACTGGAGACAGTCTAGTTTTCTGTATAACGTTTCCCTCATCCCCTCCTATAAGTACCATAGTTCAAAGCTAAAAACAAACATAACTATTTCATTGTACTTTTGTTTCTTTCAAAATTTATTAATCCATTACTTCATAATGCAGTTGGTGGAATTATAGACAGCACACAACTACAACTACAAAAAACAAAAACAAGACAAGACAATAAATGTCTAAACTATATTATGTAACAAACATTATAAGCATACTCCGGGGTATCAGTAAGCTCGCACAATCTATATAAAAGTTTTAGAGTGAAATGAGCAAGACGTCTCAAATTGCTGAAAATGTAACTGTTCCTTGAGGAGTTGATCAAAATTAAATATAATCTTACATAAAAGAAAACAATTCCAAAAGAAAATAATTGATAAATAATCTATTCGAATTTAAACGCATTTTCTAATTATTTCAAGAATAATAATATATAAGTTTTTATTTATTTTAAAACTATTCCAAGGACTTTCACAGCGATCTAAAGAAACTTCTTAAGTTAGGACCATTTTTGCAATCCACTCTCACACTATAATGTACATCAAAGACCTATACATATCTATGAAATACAGATCATCAAAACAGTTGAGAAACATCGAAATCTAAACACACAAAACACATGAAACATCTCAGAAATCTTTCAAAATTGTGTTTCATCACAACGGATAGCTTCAAAATTTAAATCACAACCAGACGATATGTAGTCCAACTGGAACTTGCAGGAATTGTTCTCATTGGTTTATCATGAATTTGAGAAAATCTCCTTTGAATAGACGCCACTAAAAGATATTCCAATCATATATATTAGTTGTGTTTGGTGCTCATTTGTGCACCATCTTCCACGAACTTCACAGCACTCCGCATCTTTTAAAAAGCAGTGGTTGCTGAAAGTGACTGACATCCTCCATGCATGTCATTGCTGCAACTTCCAATTAAACCCTGCAGCCTAAATGCCTATGCACACTGAACGCGGCGTGTGGCGAAAATGCAATCCACACCGAACGCGTCACAGTGCAGAAAAATCGATACACTCTCTGCAGAAAATCTACATATAAACAGAAAAGAAGGATGGACAGTATACTGAGTCAGTGAGCCATGGTTAATATTCGCGCGTATAAAGTTGAGAATTTTCACCATTGCATTGGTTTTCGGCGCCGCGTTCGGTGTGCATAGGCTTTAACCTCGCTTTTTGAATTTGAAATTCTCAACCTATATCCAATGATATAGAGACATAAGTATCTAGATATCTCTTAAATCTTTCTTTATGTCATAGGAATGTGTATCCCGTATAATTGATATAGTGTAAAGCTTTTATACAGGTTGCACCAATGTTTTAATCCCCTCCAATTATTTAATGAAGTGTGGTACAATAAAAATGCATTTATAAAATATGGGATAATACATACACTGATGATTGTGGCATCACTTTTTTTAATATTTGGCTACAATAATTCAAAATGTGAAAGAAAAAAATAAATTTAGTGATAATTAAAATCTTCATAGAATTTACATATATATAGTATACGAATCGATAAATTGAGATATACGAATTAAATAAAAATCTATAAAAGTATTTCCACAGGAACTCATACTAATTAATTAAACATAAATAATTAATACATAATAATCGTTCAATGTTTCAAGTACTACCGTACCACATTACTAATATCATATAGAAGTTTTAATTGGAAAACGTGTATTTAAAATTAATGAAACATATGTAATTACAATAATAGAATGATAACTTCACAAAATCATTTTTTTGTTTGTTTATAATTAAACGCCTAGAATTGATATATAATGTATAAATGAAATATTATGTTTAATGAACAAATACACCAGCTATACATAATACAAACTAAATACAAGTTTCACATATCCGAGTTCAAAGGGAATTAATGTTTGCATTCTCTTAAGTTTTAATATTGGCGTTTTTTACAAAATACGTCTTAGTAAGAGTTCAAGTTTGCATAATTTATGCGAAAAATGAGAAGTATCCAATTGCTTAAGATGCAATGATCTTCAGGATCATCAACATTATCTGAATCTTATCAAGCTTCGAAGCATTAAATAAAGTTAAATATCGTTATTTTTAAGCGAGATACAGCAAATTGCACAGAATATACTTGTTATGAGACGATTTTACTTCGGTATTATAGGGCTTTTTCTACAAAAAAAATTATCAATTTGATATCGGACAATGTGCATTAAGTAAAAGGCATTCTTTCCCGTTAAATAAAATAAGACATTATAAAGTAGTTATTCAACACAAACTCACAGAAAAGGAAGACAACAAATGATAAGAAAACTAATAATATCATTAAATGAATTACCTAAGTAACCCAAAATAAACTCATAGAATATATCGAATACTCTATTAGCTGCAGTCTTGTGATATGCAGTGTTGTTATCTCATCCTTTTCTTACCACTTTTCTGCAAAAAAATGATTGATAGATTATTGATATTTTGCAGTTTATTTCCCCTGATATATGTACCTCTATATCTAGCTATAAATAGTCTGTGGTTGGATTCAGTATGCACTCTTAAAATCCACTTAATTGTACTATGGATACTAGATTATAAGACTGAATGGAAACATCGACCAGTAATATAACAAACCAAATAAATTCATGCATCGGCATGTATGTAAGTTTATCAAAAATTCTTCTGAGACATTATAAATATCTACTTATATACCTAATATAGTATGCATTATATTTAGGTCCTAAAATACTTATCGAAAAATTGCAGATAAATATGTATCTACTAATGTTGTCACATTAATACCATTACAATGCAATAAGATATCTACTGAATCAAGGACAAATGAAGTTCTAATAATTCAGAAGTTAAAAATAAACATTTTTTAGATTAAAAAATACGTTAAAGTGACTCATTTTGTAAAACTCTCCTTTTACATTAATAGTTTTTTTGTTGCCTAAATGATGCGTAAAACCTCATATTAGAAATTAAACGTTATTTTTTAAACATTCTTAAATGGTTCATTATATATATTTAATTCAATGATCTATAATGTCTAATTTGTACAGTGGAATAAATTTTGCAAAACTAGATAAAAGCCTTAAGATAATTACGTTGATCATTAAATATATTCAACTTATAGTTTCGTCCTATATAATGGCATAATCAGGAAGGATAATATTTAATACATTTATACCAAAAAAGCTTATATAAACAAAATTAAAAAGCCGCAATCCGTTTAAAATTTTTATATTAAAATTAAAATTAATATTAATTATTTATTAATATTAATTAATTAAAAATATAATCATTTAATAATATGTATATATTTATTGTTGAATAGATTGTGGCCTTTTATTTTTATTTAATTAAATGTTATCTAACTCAAAGCTTATAATAGGGTTACAAAATCCTGAGCACTAATTACATAAAGATAAAGGTAGTCCCGTGTACGTAGCATACTTTAGGGAAGTGCCTTTTAAAAGACACTTTATCCTGAGTCAACAGCACAGTGAGGCCGGGTGGCCGGTTCCTTTCCTCGCTGCCTTTAACTTCCCCATACTATATAGGTTCCCATTACTGTTGGGTCGACATGAGGGGAGCATTGGGTTTTGAGTCCAAACCGGGTTTCGAACTGTATGGTAAGCCAGTACTCTAACGGCTGGACCATCTCGCCCTCATTAATTACATACAAAATCTAATAAAATATTACTATAAGAGAATACAACTGAAGCATAAAACAATTAAGCTGAATACACGAAGAGAGAGAAACTAGAAAAAGTTTAGAAAATAATATTGGCCTATTGCATAAAAGAGTTATTAAGAATGGGTTGGTTATACTTAATATACAAAGATTGTTTTATGAAACGATCAAAAAGTTATTAGCAGTGTTTGGAATAGAAGAAACCTTCGATATTAAATATAATATATTCTTAATAACTTTCTTACGCAATCAGGTAAGTCTTATTTTCTCAACCTTTTCTAATCTCTCTCTCACTTTCTTAATGTTCTCAGCTTAATTATTGTTTTATGTTTGATCTGTATTCTTATAGTAATATTTTATAATACTTTGTAGGGAATTAGTACTTAATATTTGTAACCTAATAAGCTTTATTTTGGATGAATTTATTATTAATATAATCAACATTAATACTGATTATTCCCATATATATAGGACGAAACCAGTTATTCAACGATAATTATCTTGATCTATGATTATTACTCATATTAGATAATAATAATATTAAAGATTCCTAAATAAGTTTTGATATTCGCATTGTTTAATTTTAAATATAAAATTAATTATTGATTCTAACAATCAAAAACATATTTTAATTTAATATATTCCAGAGTTTACAAAAACTATAAAAAAATATTTCTAGTGAAATAAGTCAGAAAATAAATAAAAAAATCTATTTAAATAAAAATAGTATTTCAACCAAACATATTTAAAAAAGGATTTAAACGATTGTATATTTTAAAATTAAGACTAAAAATTTGAAATACTTAAAAATTATATATATTTTTTTTTGAGAAATCATGCCAGAAACTCACCTGGTCACTGGCATCGGAAGCGAGGCGTGCAGCGTATCTGGCGATTAATCGATGCTCGTCATCGATACGATTCGGGTCAAAGGGGAAGCTGGTTGGGCGGCGAGGTTGCTGTTGCCCCTGATTGTTGTTGGCCATGCCGTGATGACTGTTGTTATGGTTACTCGCAGAGTGGTGATTGTGATGATGTCCTCCGTCCGTCGAGTTGACTGGTATACTGCAAGTACAACGACATGTGCATTTACCTCGGCTGCTTGCCCTGCTACTATTACTCGCAGCCGCTGCAACTAGATACTGGTGATTGTTATAAGGATAGGGACTAGTTGACACTGTCACTAGGGGCAACGTAGAGACGGATGTAGCACCACCGACGCCGCAGGAGGAGGAGATTGGTGGTTTTTCAAGACTATACGTCCGGTGGGAGGTATTGTTACCACTATGAGTCGAGGGCACAATGTAGCACAGCTGATGATGTGGAAGACTATTATGATTGTTGTACTGATGGTGCTGTTGTTGTCTGATATTGGGACTGTGTGGTAGCGAAGTGCTGCACTGATTCCCCGATGGTGCGCCCTGAAATACAATCAGACCGCCAACACTAGGCGGGTGTTGCTGCGCCTTGGATGGTGTTGACTTACTGGATGGCATACTAGCCTGTGAACTTCCTATCCAGTCAAGTGAATACAGCACAGCAAACACACACAAACACAATTTTCAACTGCTAGCTGGCCTTACGGTTCCTTCTTAACCTGACACTAGGTAGTACTAATCTGGTCATTATTGACTAACATCAAGAATTGGTAGTATCATTGTTTCATTTCTCTTTTAGTGTAACCTACTTTTACTGTAACTATTTATTATACGATAACTCAGATAAAATTAACGTGAAGTATAGTAAAGCTTTTCAGTAGGTAAACTGGACACGGTTGACTGCAAATTGTACTGATCACTTCTCCAAATTGATTGATAATAGAAGAAAGGTAACTGCTGGTTAAGGTATGCAGAGTTGTCCCTATCTTGCCCAGAAATCTGATCTCTCAGATCAATGGATTACGCTTTTAAGGACACTCTCTGCCAAAGTCTCTCTAAGTGCGCATGCCGATTATGAGTGCACATTACACTGATGTACATAATACTACTATGCCAACCGGATAAGTGATGCGAACGATAGCCAGGAGAATATTGGCAGAGCAGCTGAACTGTTTGAAGACGAGTGATGGGAAGATTTCACTTTTATTAGTTGCCTACAAAAGGCACCTCCGTCAACGGAAAAATAGCACGATGCGAACAAGGAAGCTCAGTGAATAATATTTTCCTTCTTGATGTCTCCAAGGCAAACAAAACGGGAGACTTGGCAGGTAAACGTCTCCCAAAACTACTTCAGGAAATCATTGTTTTAAAATCCCGGAGAGCAGGCTAATTATATTTTGAGGCAGTCAAAATCCTACTGAGTAGTTATTCTTTAATTCTAGTTGAGGGAAATGTATAAATTATGATTTTAAAATATAGGCAGGCGATTTCGCATTTATTGCTTTTAAACAATGCAAATCGTGATATAATAATAATAATCCACAATAGGATTTTATTCCGTGAAGGGATATAATTGGATACACAATCAATATAATTAAAGCACAATTGAAGTTGGAATAGGTAAACTTTTCAAACTGAGAACAGATGCGATCAACCAAGTTAATAAGACACATTACAGGAAAGCATTTTTAATTCCACCATTTCTGTTATTGGTTAAGCCCGATGTGGTAAGCTTGCATTTTATTGGTCAAATCGCTAATATAATTTACTCGGCTGTCATAAAACTAAAGAGTAGAGCTGCTATAGAGTATGTTCTACAACTTATCGTCTCATATTGTGTATAGGAAATATTTTTACAGCTGTTTTAGAAATCAAAATATGTCCTTCCATAGTTTCATACTAAAAATATTATGTATACATTATACAGTAAGGAAACAAAATGTCAGGGGAACACTAAAACTTCAACACAGAGTATAGACAAAAAGTTGTTTATGTAGAGTAAATTATATGCTTCAGTTAAAAACCAAGTCAGTAAAAGAAAATACTACAGATATGAATATATTTGATAAAGAAAAAGCAATCGTACTGACATTGAAAAACAGATAAAATGTTTTCATTTCCACAAATACATATTTAAATAACGAATAATAGAAGGTGAAAGTTGTACTATTTGTAAATCTGGTCAATACTTAAAAACATACAAAACACCCTTTCATAAACTAATTACCATAAAGTAGAAATGAATTACATAGAAGTGAGTTGAAAATATTTATACTTTCAAAATTTTTTGTTATGCATGAGTCGGCCAGAAATAAGAAGCAGCAGTAAATTATAAAACATTTAAATTGTTTTAAACCAATGAAAGTTAACGAAATGCGTTTGTTCTACCTGATAAAATTATATAAAAATTGTATAGAAAACATTCATTAAGAATTATTTATTAATGAAAAATATAACATTTAAAAAGATTAGGTACTATAATGTGAAATAATATTTTTATTAATACTAAATCATTTGTATATACAATTGTATATATATTCTATCACTAATTTATTTAATTACAGTTTTTCTTTATAGTTATTATGTTGGTATTTCTGTTAAAATAATAGCAAAAGAAGACAAGATTATTTCACAACAGAAAATTATGTATGTAAAACCAAAGTGTTACACGTAAAACATATGTTTGGCACCAATAACTTTAATACTTTTCTGTATAGATAGAACGTATTAAAATAATGTTTTTGATTATTAAAGGAAAACATAACAAAATCGAAGAATTGGAATCAAGAGGCTATTCGGTAACAAAAACCACAAAATTATTTGTTTGGAAAGTATTGATTTATTAACTTTGAATATGTTGGGCAAGGTACCTGTTTTTTATATTTTCTGTTTGTGATCTTCATCATATTAAAACTAAATTTGTATTTAAATTTTTTTCCTTTTCATCTAAATAATAGATACACTAATTGTTCCAATTTTCGTACCTCATAGACGGCGAGGGTGATGGCATGTTATTCCTGTCGAGACCAGTGACACCGAGGATGGAGGATTGACTGGACGATGGCATCATACCGTGTTGGTTCTGTTGGTTGAGATGGGACACCATTCGGTTTGAGGGTGGAGTTGGGGGTCTGTTGGAGAGACGAATGGGTACAAGAAGACTCAAATAACCAATCAATTAACCCCTTGATTGCGGACCCCCATCCGCATTTTTGCAGTGACATTCAAATGAACAAATGGAAAAGTATAATCATCCGTGACTTTTTTTTAACTTTTAGCGCTATATTCATTGGTCACGTGATCATCAATTGTATTCCCTTTTATAAAAATTAACAAAACATATTTTTTTATCAAAACTGAATCTTTCTCGAAATTGACGACATCTTAATTTATATACTCACTTTATCTCAATTTCATGTAATAATTCACGAAGTACAATAAAAAAGTTTTTTGCAAACAAAATCGAAAAATATAGAAATTATTATGTATTTATTTTTAATTATCTAAAAAATAATTTTGACAACTTCTTTTAAGGAACATAGTATTACACAACATTTTCATTTAACTATATGCGAAGTTTAAAAACTCTGCGCTAATTGGAAGTTTAAGCCCCTTCCGGCCGAGATACGTATGAGTAAAAAATACCGGTATGGATAACGTTAAGCAAGATGGAACATTTCCACTTTTTGTAATATAATCAAATCATATAATGAGTTTTGGTAAACAAAGGCTAGAGTTAGAAGTCAAGTTAAGACACTTTTTATATAGAAACTGTATTTTTAAAGAAACAATTACAAATCCTAAGAACTATTATAATATAAACACCAAATTTGAATATCACATGTAGATAGAACTTTTATGGAATTAAAGTTAGAATTTTACTAATATAGCATAAAGCATAAAATTCATAATTCGGAAACTCCATTCCATTGGTCAATCTCATGGCCAGCTTAGTGCATTCTGATTGGATGATGGATTACAATTACTCTAGTGCAGCACATACCGTGTAGTTGTTGTGTCTCATGTCTTTGTAGTAAAGTTAGAATAAAACTCCTTGTTAATTATTACGTTGTAGCTAGAACGAATTATATTATTTTTTAAGAAAACGAATAGGTATAGGTAAATAAAGTTTCACGAATGCAATGTATTTCGTCCATTCTTTCCAAACATATATATATATATATATACGAAGTTTTATTTAATACGAGATATGCAATTATTACAGATAGTACAGCAAGTAGGTACCTATATATTTAGTAAGTTTTATTTTATAGGCGTAAATTTAAAGAAATTGAGCGGAGATTTGGTCATACCCAAATTGAAATAAAATGAAGAGCTTTTGTGTACACATCTCTACAGAAGCTCTTCTTTTTTTTATAAAACGAAAGAACTAAATATTATATTGTTTTCTTGAAATATAATTTATCAAGGCTTAAATTTTGAATAATAATTTATTTTCAAAATATTGTTATTGTCTGTTGTTACACGTGGGAATTATATAATGACCTTCAAGATGTCAAGATTGTAAAAACGTATTTTTAAAATAAGAAACTTATTAATAACTTCTATATAAAATAACAAAAATATAATCCTAATTCTTGCATCTTGATTAAAAATTAAACATTTTCTTCGCTAGTACAAAAGAGTGTTGGCAAAATTTGTTTATTAGCAGAATTAATCAGTTTGCCTGAAATTTATAAATATCTTTCCAATAGCTTAGTGAAAGAAACAACTTTAATCGAAATATATAAATAAAATATTGAAGATATTTTATTTTAATATGTATCAAAGTGAATCCAGCAAGCAATTTAAAAAAGTGATGTATTATACATAGACACTGTTAATAGGAAATGAGTCGATAACTTCTAAGAGTGAAAAGTGTTACATCATTCAAAAATAGATTATCATTAACAAGTAGAACGATTCTTACATAATATATATGTATATTTCTAATCACAATCCTTACTTTGGTTCACTCAGACAAACACAACTTACAGCGCAACTAGCTAGTGAGTGATAAGTGAACATACCTATACAACACCACAAGTTTTGTTCTATAACTTCTACATAATTCTTTCTTGGAATAAACTCGGTGACTGAGTTCTGCGACTTTTCACCTCCACTACCCAAGTTATATGCTATGTAGGCAGCTTGTTGCAAGTCTCCCAAGAGGATCAAAAAACAGTCCTCTCCTCGTAAATACCGAGAAATATGTCTAGAAGGGATGAAAAGAAAGACTGACGTAGATTTTTGAGGTTTTATGTAATGTATGTAATGTTTATGTATAGTTGTTGCGTTGCATATTCTTAGTGTGTATTAGTGTCCTGGTATATCATAAAACGACGCATACAATATGTCCAACCAACCAGAACAGTTTCGCGGCCAAATTACAGCGGTAGGCCAATGTCATAATACATGATTATCCATTAAATACTAATAAAATGTTAATATTGGAGGATAATATTTCAATATGCCACATCTGAAAGTACGTTTCTACAATCAGTGTACATAGTCCATTTAATTAAATATGTATTAAGAACTTTTGTGAAGCGGGTTACTTTTGACATAAATGGCTGAAACTTCATTTATATATAACATTTTAATTTATATATAAAAGCAGAAAATTATCAAGCTTAAACAGAAACATCTCGGTCGCTAGCTACTGCAATATATATAAAAAGACAAAATGCGGGGGAAATATAGTACGAGTAAAATTAAGAAAAGAAGAACTATAAATTAGTGATTTCATAATAATACTATTCTAAATTACTAGTATGGGGAGAGCCGGACAACGCATTGTTACGACCTTGCTGGGTCTCTTCAGCAGCTCACACCTCTCGTAATTCTGTAAAATGTAATAGCACTATACCCCCAATATATTGCAAATGTATATACATACCACAGTATTTAAAATGTGGTCTTCTAAGATGTATCTGCAATACATTGGTGGTATGCTGGTATTGTATTTTATAGCATTACGAGGGATGTGGGTTGCCGAAGAGACCCAGCAAGGTTGATACAGTGCGCTGTCCAGCTCTCCCCGTGCTGATTGTAATTTACATTAGTATTTGTATGAAATCACAAATTTATAATTATATTTTATTAATTATACTGCAATATATAATTAAAGATATGTATTCAATAAATTATAGAACGAGAGTAATATACAACTTCAATGATATAGCTAGCGGTACACAGAAAAAGAGATATATAATGTGGCATATCAAAGTGTATCTCATTTTATTACAAAATATTCCAAAAATTACGACAATCATTTTCATTCAATTTAAAACATTATACATATATAAAGATTAGAGATCTGTTATTATAAATCTAAATAAACAGAACTAAAAGTGTCTTAAATATTGAGTAATTATTTGACTAATACGAGGAACTCAAAGTGTTCATCTACGTACATTCACAAAAGTATATTCTCTGGAACACTATTGCCCGATGTAAAAAAACGACAAGATCATTACCTATAAAAGCAAGCATAGTCCGTTATAGAATATATTGCTATAGTTTTCCATAAAAAATACACTATGCAGTATAATTCTTGGACAACACTCTTATCATCTAGACTACAATGTGGTCTGAAATACAGTGGCTGCAGTAGAAATTTCTATAATTCTCTGAAAGCCTTTTCCCGTATACATATATACGACATATGTGGACCTTAAAGTAAGTGTCTACTTTTCTCGCATCTAAAACATAGTCCACTCAATGGGGAAAACGGAAGTGTTTATCACTAATTGAATCTTTTGTTCAGGTTTCCAGGAGTTCCTCAACTATTCTATTCATTTGTTGTAGTTTAACAATACTGCTCTTCACCAATAATTGATACATTTGATTATTACTACTTTTAGAAATAACATATCCTAACTACAAAGAAAATGTAATAATTGGATTATTTAAAGGGGAAATAATTATAGGTAAAACATATACCAAGAATAATATGATAGGAATTATAGGAAATTAAATTGTATAAGTAACTTTATAAATTATATTTAAAAAAATACATCAACCTAACATTAAGCAATCTAATTATATAATATTAGTAGAAGCATATTATTTCAGTATACAGGAATTGATTTTGTTATTATGATTAGTGTTAAAACTTTAAATTATACTCTAGCTTCTCTTTGGAGTTTAATTTTTTTTTAATAATACAATTTCATATTTTAATCAAAATAATTCTTACCAATCTTTAATACATAAATAAACCATTTACAAAACCAAAATAAAGTCAATAAAAATAAATTATTTATAACGCAACATGTTATTTGTGTTATCAAAATTGGGATAACAGTTCTAATAAATATACTGCTAATTTATATTTACAACCAATTAATAATAAGGCAATGAAAACAACTGATATATGTAATACTTTGAAACGTTTATTAATTTGATGATTACAAACAATTATTATTAATTAGCTAGCAAGCCTTAATTGTTCAATATCTCAATATTTAAACTACAAGTAAATTAGGTGACACCTTACCAAATAGGGCGAATCGCCGTAGATAATTTGTTTGTGTCGCAAGAAAACTTGTTGACCCCAGCTTTTTATATGAAAGTCCTAGGTGATTTTAAATTTCAAATAACATTTGAAAACATAATTAAGCAAATCATCACAAATTACGACAGAATTTATATCATTACAAAACCAAGATAAAATAGTTATCTTTTAATCCACAATTATAATTAAGAAACATGGAACAGAAAATAATCAATTTCTCAAAACGTTAGTCCATCTTTAAACAATACCAACGAATTTATAAAATTAGAGAATTTCTCGACCCATGGAATTTAATATAAACGATGCGTCAATTCAACCAATTTAACTTTTACTTTTACTTTTAACATATATTTATTTCATAAAGTGCCATGAGTGTGGCAACATTTGTTTTGATTTGATTTTGGTACTGGTTTTGTAAATCAATTGAATCCACTGAATCATTTATATTTCATAAAATGTACTATTAACAAATAACCATACGACATTATATATTATTACATTTATATTTTTATATACCTACTTACTAAATTTCGATATATTTTACAATTAAAAGGACAAGCCAGTTAAAAGGTTATTCCTTAAAACGTAAAAACAATAACAAAATTGGAGTAAGACTTGATTTTATACAACTGAAACTACATTATATTCCAACTAAGTAAACTATTTTAATGATAAAGGTTGTCTTCGCTTGGCCTATAACTAGTTTTCAGACGACGTCATTTTATTTTTAAAAATAGTTTTTTTTTGTATTCAGATATATAAATCCGATTTTAAGACATTAATAATTAGAAAAAACGGAAATTAAAATAATTTAAAAATTGTGCACAGTCACCGATTAGTTAACCTAAAATTTATATTTTGCTGCAATATAGCCGTTATATTTCTGTTAAAATGAAAGATACCTAATATACAACTAAATTAAATTAATTTAAATCATAAGGATTAAGCATACTCTATAAATTTAATCATCTTATATAAACCGACATGTCAACGCTTCAAGGATAAAAACGCGCATCTAGGACTGATGGCATTCGGACTCATCACGAGCGAGCGGAGCGAGCGATGTGCAATTCGCGTGAAGCGAAAATTTTGTTTTTTTGTTTTTTAGGGGGCTTTATGTATAATAAATATTATAATGAAGATTTATAAAGTATAGTATAGTATTTTATTGCATAGATTGGATATATTTGAGGTAATTTTTAAATATAAATGAGAAAATATTGAAATATCTAATTAACGAAAACAGATAAGTAATCTTTTTAGTAACCTTTTACCATATTTTAATAAATTTCCAATAAATATAAATCTCATAAAGAAATACGATCTTGTGTTTGCCATAGTGATTCTAATTTGCGCATTGTTCTATCTTGTTGAAATAACTTTCTACACGCTACCTTGAGTGCATACTAAATGCAAAAAATATTATGTGAAGTGAACTTATGTACCACTAGCCATGAGTTGTGTATTCTATCTATCTAATCTATGCAGTTATGCTAAGCGGGTAATTATTTAAATGTACTATGTGTATACAGATATAAAATATGCAATAAAAATGAATGTTTGAGTTTTTTGTTGTATTGTTGTAATGTAGTTGAAATGTAAAATAATCTCTAAAATATTTCAAAATTAATGGCATAAGATATGGAGTACATATATACGTATGTAATGTTGGTATGACAATACTTAATAACAGCAATAATGGATAATCAAATTTAAACATGGTTACAGTGATAATAAGGA
>JAYRBW010147266.1:0-14608 GCA_036023295.1 Invenusta paracnida | reverse complement strand
GAACCAAAGACCTTTCAAAAAATGTATGTTGCTTGCTTCTTTCACAAAATGTGAAACGGACTACCCTTTAGGGTCTGGACTAATTTATTTTACCTCGTTTTTAATATATGACGTATTCTTGATTTCTTTATATTAAAAAAAGATTGGCTTTTTATTTTTATTAGTAAGCATTATTAACAACGGTACATAATTTATATGAATAGTGTGGTTCGGTGCATCTTCACACTTATATAAGTTTATATACCTCTTATAATATGTACTTCCCTATGTATCCATTCTGATGTCCATTCATAGTGCTTTCTTTGTAGGTATGGCATCCATTATGACTGATACACTTACATATAGGTACACCATATGAGGATGTGTGTTCTAAAATTATCATACCTATATATGTACTTCCTCCAAAGATTATTACTCTTCTTTGTGTATATACATACATATAATATATTATGCACCTTTTAGCTTACACTTCTGGGTTTTATTTATTACCATATCCCCATAGGTATCAAACAGAATACTTTAGCTTAAAATGGCATAACATATAAAAACTATAAATAATAGTTATAGCTACAACAAAACGCTATGTAGCATAACACAAGTAAGAAACGTTACATTGATGATATATTATAGTAGCCGTACTCTTCATATTACTTCATTTGCATTCTGATAACTACAGTATTTGTGCTCAATTGCAGTTGGTATCTATTTTTTGGGGGTAGCTTAAAGATCGATTTGTATATTCCAGTCAGATGCCCTCCCAACCTTCGTAAACCCTTTGTATAATTAATGAAATTAACGTACAGGTATAATATAGTGAACCCAACTTTAGTATAGTGGTGAAAAGATGCAGCAGTTACGGTAACATCCTGAAAATACTGGCAACGGTTGCTAGGTCTTGTGTTGTCATATCTTGCTGTCATGGTTATACGGCTAAATAAATTCAGTACAAGAGGCTTCTCTTGATACTTTTATAAATATTTGCCTCTGTAAAGTAACGTAATCTGTTTTGTTTATGATGAAACTAAAATCTTAGGTCAAATTATTTGTAATTGTTACTAATAGTTACTTTATTCCACAAACAAATCACTCTTTTTCCACTATTTATGAACTAGTTATATTACTTCTCTATTAATTAAATAAGTACTTTTAATGAGTTCTTATATATTACGCACCGTCATTGAGAATTTTTTGTGATATATTTAGGTATTTAATTATATATTCCACGTAAAAAAATATAATAAATTTTTTTTTCGTTTTTTTTGTTATTTTATTACCATATAAGACGAACAAAATAATTGGTTCAAAAGTTACACATACTTTTTTTATATAGTACTTCATATTAATTTTAAGAAACTGCTACTAATAGTTCTATTATAATATTATTTTTAATTCAATAATTTTATTATAAAATAATTAATGTGTAAAAACTTTTTATAATTAAAAGGTATACTAAATATGCATATTAATATAATCACTATTTATCATTAATTAATATGTATTATATACACAAACTTCTCGAAATTAATATCCATACTATTCATATTTTAATGCTACAAATATGCAGTATAAGTTATGATTAGTTCATCCCACGGAAAATCTATATGCTACACTAATCCTATCTTTTAACCTGCTGTCTAAATTTGCTTTTACGATTACTATGTCTCTTTGATAGCACTAATATTATAACAACAATAATTATTCATGTGTAAATTAGCTGTCATACGAGAGTTCCGTAGACTCCAATATATTGTAATATATACGCTATCGAGTTTACTCATAGCAATAAAGGACTCCTAAACGTGTACCGTATAATGCTTTGATGTTAGGTTCATGCCTTGATCACAAAACGCGCTACTTCGACTGTCTACTAGCAGTCTTAGAAATTAACGCTATAATAATAGCAACATTAATTATGTCATATGTTTTTTTTATTGTTGATTTGGTGTAACAAGTTACACATCTATGTTATATATTGTTTACTCTATTTCGGAGGAGATTTCCTCTGATTGGTCATATAAATTAAAACCCAGCTAGTGTATGCTTAATATATAATAATTGTTAATTCTTTTTTAATTCTTTTTTAATTAAACAAATTAGTGCTGTAAATACTATGTCAATGCTGCAATATTTCATTCTAAAACATTTTTTATTTTTGTTTAATGTGTAGATGATAAATTTATATATTATATTGCTTTGCTTTGCTTTGCTTTGCTTTGCTTTGCTTTGCTTTGCTTTGCTTTGCTTTAGAATTGAGTGAAACCATCAGGCCAAAGCATTTTCTTTGCTTTGCTTTTATTATATATTATCGGCTTGCATTAATCGTACTCTCAGTATTTTGTAAAAAAAATGCATATCTTCTTATATGACACGTGTCTATAGCATGTAGATTTAGTTTATTTATTTTTAATCAATGGTTCGTTAGCTTATCTCTCGCTCCCTCTCGCTCCCTCTCGCTCCCTCTTCTCTTCCTCACCAACAAATAGATCCAGTTTGTGGCTGGTATCACTCATGCTTTCCAGTCTCTTTACGTTGACTGTTCCTTCCCCCAGTGGATGCAGTGGGCGCTTGTCGCCTATGGATTTTCTATTCTAGTTCTATTCCTCAACTTCTACTTCCACGCCTATATTCGAAAGCGACCCCGTGAATCAGTAAGTTTTACATGGCATGTAGACTAAACAGTAAAATAATCAGTTAATATCAGAAACAGTACCAAAACGTACTTTGTTATATTTCACGCCTAATAGTACGAGTATTGATTCTTAATGAAAATGTTATTATTTCCTAAATAGAATCGATATCATGTCGCTTTATTAAAATAGTATATATACATTTTTTAATGTTTATTAAAAGATGAAATCATGATTTAGATTTTTTAAATTTTGCTGTTGGTATGATTGTAATAATACAATGTGAATTGTTTAAATGTGATTCGAAAATTTTGTTTAAAAATATCCTGATTATTGAGGGAGAATATTTTTTATTTGCGTTCATTAATATTTGTATAATTTGTCACAATTCTTTAAAATATTTAAATTGCAACAAATACTTTATATTTCTTAAGTCATGCTACATACCTCAAATCATTATATTTAAAGTACTTTATTGTCTATGGTTTGAGAGTGATAATTTGAGATAACTGATAATATTATTATCGCGTATAATAGCGCGTAGAAACCAAATAATTATTTGAAGAGTAACGGTTTTTTATCTATTAATTATTTGAATTATAAGTACGTACCTCATTCTACTCACACCACGTGTAATATATAGTAATATACAACATTTTTTATAGTATTGCATTTCATTATTGGTGCTGTAGTAAATTCCTCCAATTTACGTTTAATATGAATTGTTGTATTGTATTCTGCTTGTTAACTGACCTTTCTGAAGGTCAACAGGTTTCTTCATCTACTAACAAGGTGACCTTGTGCTCATCAAACTACATATTATTGGTATACATTGACGAAGTGCTTTGTAGATAAGCTAGACTTCGCAAAGATATATATATAATACATATATATGAATCTGCTCCGCCTAACTTAGCTATACATTTATAAAAACGTTTTACTTTTTACAAAGTAACGATATTATGATACATTACTACTACTTAATGCTATATTATTCAACTACACAAAAGTTTACATGCTTATCTTATACCTTTGTATCAACTTATTTAGGTATGTATTTTGGTAATAAGTAAACCCAAATAATATATTGTCTGCTTCATGAATTAATATGGATAATTAATAGATGAGGACACTATAGACATCTTACCAGATAAATACAGATATGAAAATTAATCACTATTTACCTGCATAACAGAAAAATGATTTTATATGCTGTAAATTTTTTAATGTGTATCTTGAAATCTTATCCTATTTAAATTTTACTTTCTATGTAGAGCTGTTCAGTAATATGTTTCTGTTCATATTATTAATATCACGTTTTTAAATAATATATTAACAAAAGTCATTAAATTTTATTACCTGACTTGATTTTTTTGTATTCTTTTATATATAAATTTATATATTTTTCAGTTATTTATTCTTCCAAATAGTGTTTTTTTAGACACATTAACATATTAATGCCTTACTTAATATTATTTTAAACATATTCGTAATACTAACCATTTACCGCCTATTGTTCCAACATTAGAATATTTGTTTACATGTTTTCTGTAGATTTTTTAAATCATTTTCATATAGTTGTACCCGTCATAACATTCAGGAATATAAAATAATAATATGCCATGTATTATTCATTTTGTTATACAAGCCTTTAAGTAACGAGTTTTGCTATTTCACGAAAAAAGAATATCCAGCAATATATTTATTTTAAACAGAAATATCTATATCCCTTGCACAGGTTTTTTTAATAGTTATTTAACTATTTGTCATTTTAAAATGAGGATAATTTCTATGAATGAAATAGTAGGCACTTCTCTTTGAAAGTTCAATTTTTCCAAAATTTTAATTCAGAATATGAACTACTATTAACATAATTAATTCAAATTGATAATAAAAATAATATTAACTACGTTAAAATATAATTTCCGATCATATTTCAATCAATTTTTTCAATCAAATTTTAACCAATTCGGCAAAATGTCGTAACAGCATTTTTTCGATTTTCAGATTTTTGAGGATTATTATTTGTATACATCTATTCTTTAATTTGTGCTAAATATTGTACCTCAATTAAGCTTTGTTTACAAGATACGGATTATCGTATCAGTGATTTGTTAGCAATACCGTTTCGGCTATTTGTTGTAAGTGACATACGACAATTCACAACGGTTGAATTATTGAGTTACGACAATTCATAGATTTGTCATGATGGAAATTTATATTTAATTAAGATCAAAAAAACTTTTTTTATTATTTAAGCAATACTCCTATAAATTACATATTATTGTAGCTGACATTCTGACGTACATTTCTATGCTTTTACTTTTATTATCAGTGCTTTATATCATGTACATTTGCTTGTTTGAAAATCTCGAGTAAGCTGTATTATACCCATAATACAATCATTTTAACTGTTTCACCTTGCCAGCGATTATTGAAAATGGGTCATCGATCCATTGGCGACAGACAAAATTATTATCTCTCGTGTAAGCTGTATTGTAATCAGGCATGAGAATTGTCCTCCGTTTGGAGGAAATCATCCGTGGAAATAATGTTGGTTATTATTTGAAGATGTATTTTTTAATATTTTGATAGCGTTTAACTTATAATAGTATTTTCAATTATCTTTTTACACAGTTATCTAACTACATTGGTTTTTTATTTTTATTTGCTTCTTTTTTTTTACCAAATCATTTGTACTGTAACAGAGCAATGTTCTGTTTTTACGCTTTCTAATTATTATCATCGTACTTTCCTTCCTTCGCAGCCGGCAAGCGAGTTCAGGAGTGGATGTAATAGTACTACTGGTAGCGTCACTCCACGATCAGGCAAGTCAGCAGCTACTGTTGTTGGTATAGGGAGTGTCGAAGAGAAGAGGAAAAAGGACCGGAGACGGTCGGGTGCACCGGCAGCACTCTTCACGGGTGGTTATGATCAGGAGAACCAATTTGCTGCACCACATCCGCCTACTCCAAGATGGACCGCTGCAAACAGCAAGGTTCGTCTTAGGAATTACATGTTTAAGTTAAATAATACAATTTGTAGTCTTAAAATTGTTGTTTTGCATAACATGTCTTGATCTTATACATTTTAAGAGTTTAACAATATGTATTTTTAAAGCTTCTTTAATATTGTAATTATTAATAAGTCCATTTTAATCTTTTAATACATTTACAAAAATTAGCAAAGTACCTAATAATTATGACATTGGACAGTTACTTGAAATACTGTAATAATTGCCATTCATCTTGTTTTATGTACATTTTACATTGACAAACATGACCGAACAATTCCTTATTTTCACCGATGCTTGTAAAGAAATCACACAATTCTAAATTAGTCCTTCAAATCTTTAATAGTACACGGTTTCCTTGAAAAGCAAAATCCAATGGTTTGATGTAAATCTCTTATTTTCTTTGCATATAATAGGGTGGTGACACATTTATTTAAAGAAGAAAAAATAACATCAAAAACACATTATTTCGAATTCATACAAATATATTATGTATATATGATTATATTTTAATGAAATTTAAATTGTCTTGACCTCCAATTATTGACACATAATTAGATTGATTTATATTTCATAATAATATTGTTTATTATATATTTCGCGTACATGCACATAGATAGATACCATATTTGTAGATTTACCTTTTGAACTGTAACACAATGTACTCTACCCCCTCCAACCTATCTCCATAACTACGGATGACAGAGTGGCGGTGACAATATGACAATAGTTCCCATTAGGCAGCAGGAGACGAACAGAACTCCGTTACGTGTCTGTCAGCAGCAGTCTGGGAGCAACACCTCAACATGTACGGTTCCTGCAGTGGGTGATACATCTGCTAGCAAGAAGAATCATGTCGTTGGAAGACGGGGTGAGTACTCGTTAGTATGAAAAGAAACAATTTGGCTTAGAAAAATTTGCAACGTTTCTATTTACCCATTTACATTTTTTTGTTAAATAGGGAAAGTTTAGTTTTATTTTCTCTATAATGCTGTTTCTAAAATGTATAATAGTTCAGCCTAACATTGATAGATAGCACATACAATAACTTATTCTTTCAAAATGGATACTTCTCATTTGTCTTTATATGCTATGTAATCCTAAGTAAATGATGAAAGCTGTCTAATTTTACTTACTAATTCAAAAGCAGTATTTGGTGTTCGTTCTTGAATTGGAAGCAGAAAGTCTTCTACATAAAGTATATTATAATATATATGGTTTGCCCATTATTTCTGGGCAGTCTCAATATGCTGTTTGTAGATGTACATGTACATATATGTATTATAATATAAACGTTATAGCATAGGCTATACTCTATCACTATGTATGTGTACTCTATGCGTCATAGAAACTTAAATTATAATAACGTAGATTATAGAGTTTTACAATCTAGTATACATCCAAAATTAAATGGTATCTACTTTTTATAAATAAAGATTTTTTCGGTGTAGTTTTCATTAATAGGTATTATCATATTATTTTAAATGTCTAATATTAATCTGTCTTGTTTCTACGTTGCATATTATATTATGTATGTATAATTTTTATATTATAGTAATTTAATATGTTTATTTGATTAGTCATCAACAATTATGTACAAAAATACTATGTAATTGTAAAATAAAATATAATATAACTATTACACGACTACTTCTGCTATTGTCTTAGGTATACGTAACATATTTAATATGTAGAAGTTAACACTTATAGCAAACAAGATGTAAATTTCCCTTGAAAACATCACTTCTATACTGAAGGCATTTAATGAATATTCTTCTAGTACAAGATAGGTATTCATTTTCCTCTGACATTATCTTCAATATTTTCATTGAACTGATACAATCCAGAACTGGTTACAGGAAGGGGCTGATGCTGGCGTGCAAATTGGTTGTAACAGAGAAGGTGTTGGTAGATCAATATCTAGTCAAACTGAAGATTGTGTGAATGAAGTGAGAGAAATTATTTATGAGAATTATTTTATGACCTGTCAAGAAATAGAGCAGATGACGGAAATACCCAATTCTACTGTCTACCGTATTATAACAAAAGACTTGGGACTAAAATCTGTTTATTCGGAATGGGTTCTTCATGAGCTCACAGATGCTCAAAAGCAAAATCGGATCCCCTTGGCAAGAGGAATATTGCTGTCACCGACAATACCCAACATCAAGAACCGACTTGTGATTACAGATGAAAAGTGGATTTTTCACAGAGCATTAAGCACAAAATATTGCAATAGAGGCTGGATATCTGCTAATGGAGATCGACCAACTGTAGCTAAAATAAAGATCAGTGACAAGAAAACAATGATTGCGGTGGCTGTCACCTTTGACACTAAAAGCCATGTGACTGTACTAGAAGAGGGTGAAGCAATAGATAGCTATTATTATTGTGGATTTATCACACAGACAGTAAATTCAGTCGAAGAATCAATCTCATCACGTCTGAAGAAACCGTACTAATGCACGATAATGTTCGCCCACATGCAGCCAGAAAGACAGCCGAATTTCTAGAACAAAAAGGTATCACAAGACTTCCACAGCCAGCATATAACCGTGATATGAATTTGTGACCGCTACATTTTGCAATGCTGGAAACTGTGGGAATTTTCTCAGACCAGGCTGTAGTCAATTTTTGTCAAATTTGATGAGCATTAGACCCATTTATTCCCTCTGTTTCAACATAAAATTTCAAAAAGTCTCTACACATCCATAATTAATAAAAATAACAGCGATAAGTTTAGTAGAGTATTTCAAATTATATTTTTTCAAAATTTAAAATACTTATATTAAAACGATTTCTGTAGTTAAGCATTGACATCATATGAAACAACATTTAATTAATAAATCTATGTTGATGGATAGTGCATAAAATTTTAGAGAGGGGTGAAATGATTATTGGATGGGCTAAGTACAACTATTAAATATATTCATATAAAGAGGGCGCCAAAATTTAATTGTTACAACATTTACTGTTAAATATGCATATGTAAATGAATAATTAACATATGAAAATTAAAACTGACTAGAATCTACATTAAATTACATGATTTGTACAAATTATACTTACATTGCTATAATGCATTCTTATTCCACAAGTAACTTCCAATTGGTAATTTGCACTAACATGTATTATATAATACATGTTAGTGGAGATTACCAAGTATTCTGGTAGGTATGTTCATCTTTAAACTTTCCCTCTGCTCTCCAGAAGTCTTCACATCTCCATTGTCTCCCTCGCGCTCTGTTGACTCCCAATTGGCACAAATTCACCTGGAAGAAGTCTCATCTATTCCCGACTAGTAAGCCCTTCTTAAAACTCTTTACAGTAGATGTAAGTTGTGGATATCTTCAATTTGTCCTTCATATTTGTTTGTATTTTTGTTGTACCCTTTCATTTGTAAATATTGATAATTGGATTATAATCAATCATATAAAATAATTATTTTAAAACATTTACTATAAATATTGTTAAATTATTTATATTTTTATATAATTATTTATGAAAATATTGTTTAATAGCACTCTACTGTTGATTAAAAAGTAGTAGTATAAAATATATTTAGTATTATCACCAAAATACTTCCGTATAGGATTAATAGGCCTACAGGTGTGTATAATATGTAGTGTAGTTTTAATAAGTCATACACAATTAAACTTTCTTACCCTTTCATTTTTAATCAAATTATTATGCACAGGATGTCCGCGACCGGGAATAACCGGAAAAGTAGTGATAAAAACTGGAAAAATGAATAAACGGAAAGTAAAACATATAAACATATAAAACAATTTATTTCTTTATGTGGGAAAATTTTGCTAACTCCACTAAAAAACCATCGAAACTGCACGCACATCCTGCCAAGTTTTCGACATTGTAATGAAGTTTCAAATCGATAATCCTTTGCTTTTGGAACTATTTCAGAGAATTTTATTCAGCTGCTCCATTATTCCACATTTATGTGAATTTATTTTAGGTGTTATTTTTCTTGTTCAACTCGGTTTGTGAAATCGCAGTTTCTGGAGGATGCCTAAAATGTGTTTCCAATTAATTTATTTGTTAAAATTTCAAAAAGCTTGATCTTAGCTTTGCTGCAAAGGATGCCTTAAACAACGTATTTAATGAAAATAATAACTCGTTTTATAAAGACTTCAAACTATTTTTATTAAAAGTAACGGAAAAACTTCTCGAAATATGACTTTATGCAAAATTCGTTATCTGCCACCAACCATTCAAAAAAGAAATTGTATATCTCTACTAACGTTTTGAGATGTAAAAATATTCATTGAATACAAACGTTTGTCTGCTGAATGAGTCAGAAGAGCAAAATCGGAATATTTGTCAATGCTCAGAAGAAAATATGTCGCCTGGATAGATTTTACCTTTATCTCCTTGTAAACAAGGAGGATTACAGAACCCTGGGGTTTGTAATTTAAAAAGTGTTTATCTTATCGCATGGCAATGCCTGTGTTATAAGGGATTTCTCGGTTAACAAGGAGGTTCTATCGGACAATATGAAGCAGCTATCTTTGATATCTCAAAGAATAGTCTACGATATGGTCATGTATAGTAAAATCCATTGAATATTCAGCTGACTTTCGAATTGTTGACATCAGTACATTCGGCAAGAAAGAGATATTGAGCCGCTTTACAGGAATCACAGTATGCAGACCGTATTGAAAAGAAGCGAAAGGACAAAAATGAATTTGACGCATTACATGCAAAAAGATTGTGTTCGAAGGCCAATTCCGAAACTAAAGACCACTTGATTGTGAAGCAAATGGCTGCTCTTCGAAAATATATCATTGATTAAACTTCAGTTTCATTCATGAACAACCAATTGTAATGTTTTATTTCTATAATTCATAGCACCAATAGTTATTTTTAATTTCTTGTATTATTTTGTACTAGAATTTCGACTATAGGGAATATGCGTTCTTTATGGATAAACTCTGCCATTTCTACGGATATTTAAAATAATATTATTTGTGTAATTTTAGATTAGCATTCAACTGTTCCATAAGCTCGATTTTTCATGTGTAACTTTATATCAATATTGATTCACATAAATTGCTATTGAACTAAATACTTTTTATAGCTATATTTTTAATGTTCTATTATCAGTATATATTTTTTAATTTATATATATATAGTAGTACCTCTAAAATATCCAATTATATGTAATACCCTTTTGTCTAAATACGCAAAAGATTCAGTTACTGTAAAAATGCTTTTGTCATTTTGATTTGTCTCGATTTGAAAATATACTAAAAACGTAGAAATTAACTGACTGGAGCTAGGCAGAAAAAATCCATGGACACCCTGCATATATACACAGGTAGCAATACGTGGTGTGAATAAGCGAACTGTAATTTCTCATTTTTAATATTCTGAGTGTATACAATTAAGCATGCAGTCATAATTTGGAAACAAATATGAAACAGAGTGTAATAAACAATTTAATTATTAGAAACATTGCAATATTATCAATCAATCAATCAGTCTTTTAAATTAAGAATATATATTCAATTGTGTTAAATGATATAAGGATCAAATGTAATATTATCGGAATGGAATTGCCTATGAAAAGGCCAAATATGACTAAACATTTAACCAATCAATATCTAAACCGATACTTCGCATACTTCTATATGCAAATTTAAATGTTACCAAATCCAAGCTTTTAACTAGAAACATTGTTGTGATCAAAGGAAAATGCTTTACCGAGTAATACTCAAATAACCTTTAATTTGGGAAATTTAAAGCGATTAGGGGTTCAGTTTACTATATAAATAATTTATTAAAAAGCTTATTGTCTTATGTTATTTTATTAGTCTGACACTAGGTTTGTGCGTGTGGTTATCTAATTAGGTATGTCTATGATTATAATCAACCAGCGCTTCGAGTTAGGAAATAGATTTAATAACTAAAAACAGTTACAGCTTTCCCTTTTTCTTGACAGTTGCGTTTAAAAAAATTAGAAGTTACAGTCAGATAATTATTGTAATTAATAAGAGTTGCTTTGGAAAAGAAACATGTAACATAAACCACTTATTGATATATTTGTAATAACCGAATTTTACCTGTACAAATCGTTATCTAGTGTAATTTGGGCCAATATATTATAGATTATAAATAATATAATGTAATGTAAGTCACAGCTTTCTTTAAAAATACCGAAATTAATAACTTAGTCTAGGTTAATGTTTTTTGTAATGATGAAAATAAATATTATTGATAAAATAAAATTTTATTAATAAAAATAAAAATCTTAAGTGTACATAAAAATGGTGTACATCGGACAATGATATACCCGTAAATGATGAAAAATAACACATGTAACTATTGTAAAATAAATACAATACTACAAACATTAGTAATAATGATGAGTCGCATGTGATTTTATTATACAGTAATACGTTAGAAATGTTACATAGAAAAAAATGTCTTATATATTATGTTACCACTGTTTTATTTTGATGCGTTCGATTAAAAACAGTATTTAAACGGACGTTTTTGTATCGCTTTAAAAAGTCATAAAAGGGGAATCAAATTGACCTGAAATAAAATATGTGTTAATAATTTCAATTTGCAATACATGTATAATGTTAATTAAATAAAAAGTTTTTGACTCATTAGCAATACTAAATACTTTCTCTGTTTTTAACTTACTAACTATTTCAAATATATATAAAAATTTCAATAAATTGTTTAATGTTTTATTGATGCATTTAATGATGACGTTGAAAACGCATTACATCATAGGTTCTAATAGCGCAGCAGTGTAATATTATTACAAAATAATTTCTCTCATGTGGTACAAAGGTTATTTTTCAAAGGATTCTCTCATGTGTTACACACTATTACGGAATCGATGTATGTACATTACTGAGAATTATTTCATTGTGTACCCAGATATATAGTCGAGTTGGATTACATTTATGTATATTAATAATAAAAAAAACATGTCAACAGTCCTGATCATCTCTAAAGGCGGAATAAACAGAGTCACATCGTGCTGTACCAGAGAGTCTAGGCATCGCTTGCAAATGCAATCCTTCTCCACTGTTGACGAATCTCTGTTGACACCGAAGAATGTGCCGGTTGAGTGGTGAGGTGTTTGGACTATTCATATACTCTTCCACTGGGATCCATTTGGCTGCGTGGATCTCCTGTCTGTTGAATGTGATACAGGAAGAGGAAGGGAGGGGACGTAGGTAGCAGGCCGCGTAGATGTCGGAACAGTTCCAGCGGTAGTGGAGTAAATGACGAAAGCATAAAAGACTCACGAATTCACAGGATACACCGGTCTCTTCAAAGGTTTCTCGAATGGCTGTCTGCGTAGAAAGAATAAAAAATTAAATAGATTATTATTAGTTGTAGAAGTAGGATGTTATGAGAATACAAGGTAACATCATAAAATTGATATAAATCACTTGGAAACTTTTGTATAATTGTAAATCTGAACTAGTATTATTAACATGATATTATTAAATCAATAAATAAAATTAAAATTTATTACCATATTTGTTTAACTGTTTAGATATGTATATATTGATTAATTTCTGTGGTCATCATCTAAAATTTATATAATTTATGAATATAAATTTTATTTAAACAATTTTATCCATAAAAATGAAAGGTCAAGAACTAATGATTAATTAATTCACACAACAATTTAGATATATATTCGGCCATAAATGAGTTATGCATACATACATAGAATACAATGGTCATGTATTGTAAGTTGGTAAGATAATGACTGGAATTTGAAATGTAGGAACGTAAAACTACGGTGTAATTAGAGGTCAAATACTTGGATTAAACCGCTATTTAAAATACTATTATGTTATAATACTTTAGTGCACTTTAGTGGTAATCAGCTAAATAGCAGGCTCTTTGAGTCAGCAGAAATCGGTATGCACCAACAAGTTCCTGGTTGAGAAATGACAGATGTTCCTAATTTTAAAATATAATTCACACAAAGGAACCAGCGAATAGAAATTACTCACGTGAATGATATAAATAGCTTTTAATAAAAGAAATTCACGTTTTTCAGAATTCGGTGAAGTGAACTACAATACCTAGGTTTACTTGAGCATTATAATTATTTAGTTTATTTCATGATTTATTGTATTCATCAATATGTGTATTATTTTATTTGTATATTTCTCTTATATTTGTTTGAACTAAATAACTTAGAATCATGGAATACAATATGGAATTTCAATGTGAGGCAATATTTTTGGATATCCTTCATGTTTACTTGGGTTGCTAAACAACCGGACAAAGGTCTAGCCTTAAAAGTCAAAAAATTGTGTTCCAAGCGATAGTTGGTGGCATCTCCTTCCATAAAATATCTAAAGCTTATCTGCTAAGTAGTCGTAAGACCCGAGTTTCTTTCAAGTCTAAAGTCGTTTAATTTCATGCTCCAAATACAACTCAAATTAATCGTCATGTTTTAGCATTCGTTGTCGATAAAGGAGAAAAAAGGATTTTAATAAAATTCTCTGGAATGAACAGTCTGTTACTGGGGCAGTATAACCAATTACTGTAGAAATTCTAGAACATATTTGGTGCATATGGTACTTTAAATTATTTTGAATTTCCCTTCGTTCTAAAGCTGGATTCACAGTTGAATTTTTGACTATGAAATATTGGCCGATAATATTCACAATAGAATAATAAATACATTTTATCAACTGACAAAAATTTGGTGAAGTTTAAATTGTTTCAAAGCTTTCTTTCTCTAATTTTTCGATAAAGGCAAATAGCTATTAAACGTTTTTTCTGTTTTGATTATTGACATTTACCTACCTAAGCTTTGCATCTATCCAATCAAATACAGTCTCATTAACCGATTATCGTTGTATTGTAAATGCATAGGCCGATATTTTAATTATTATTATTATTTTGTTTAATAGGAAACGAAACATATTTGAAATATTCATTGCCATCTTCATATTATTAG
>JAYRBW010147255.1:0-14608 GCA_036023295.1 Invenusta paracnida | reverse complement strand
TCACTAACGAACTGGCTAGATTGAGAAATGATCTCCAGAAGATCATTGATGCAGAAGGATCTTACTTATAGACACTATTTTCCCCATGTTTTGTTATTACATTGATCCAGACACTTTCTGTTACTTATAGACACTATTTTCCCCGTATTTTGTTACTACAGTGATCCAGACACTTTTTGTAAGTATACAATTTGTATATTTGTTACAATATAAACATATAGTTCGATCAAAAATGATTTTTTTGTTAATGTTAAAAACAAAGAAACAATTTAATTTTGAAAAATTTGTTCTGAATTTAAAAAAATGCTTAAACTGAAAATGTTTTGGACCACCCTATATATATACCATATATGTGACGTATACGTACATAATATATATACTTATATTAATACGTCGAAATTGAATATATCGTATAGTACCTGTACGTATATTTCATTTTCTTTAAGGTGAAATATGTTCTGAATTTAAAAAAATGCTTAAAAACTATCGTATACGTACCTGTACGTATGTATATTTCATTTTCTTTAAGGTAGTTTCGATCGAAACGCGGAAGTTTCAGTGTAATTCAGGTTACTTAAAATTTAAATATTTCCGAGACATTTTTCTATATAAATGTCACAATCTCGGAAGCAATATGTTTTAATCTCAATTATAATAGTAATTTTTGCAATGAACAGGTAACGCTAGACAGGATTCTATTCCAATTAGTCCCCTGCACTTTTTTATTGAACTGCTTAATTATGTTCTGACACTACGTAGGTACCTACATTCTATAATTATTCTTTCTATTTCTATGCATTGAAAATTTAAATTCTATAATTATTCTTTCTGTTTCAATTTAAATTCAATAACAACCCAAGAAGAAAGCAGCAGTTGTTATTCACAGATGAATGCGAAATTTATGGTTACTTCAAGAACGTTAATTCTGTCTTCTGGAGCAGACAGAATCCACATTTCTGGGAGCAGGTGATCTAGCACCCTCCTACTGTTATGGATTGGGCAGGAATATCAGCTCAATATATTATTGGCCCATTCTTCATTGAAGAGAAAATATCTGTTAATGTTTATCTGGAGGTGTTACTTACACAACTTGTTCCAAAACTTCGTTATTTGAGAATTCTGTATTCTTCTCATTGTCAGCTAGGACGGTGCACCTGCACATACAGCACTCATCACAAGAGAATATCTCAATGAAATTTTCCCAAAATCGCTGGGTTGGTAAGATTGGTCCTATAGGGGGTGGCCTAGGCTAGAAGCCCAGATTTATCATCTTGTGATAACGCCCTTTGGGGTTTAATCAAGCCTCTCATAATGTCACAAAAATGTTGAACTGTAACCGAATTAAAAGATGTCATTACAAATGAGTTTGCAAACATTAAGAAAGAAACTATTCAGAAAATTCACAATAGAACATTTCACCGTCTTCAACTCTGTATCGACCATAATGGACTGCAAGTTGATCCTTTTGATGATTAGTTATGTTATATTTTTATGTGGACTACAGGTTGATATTTTTGATGATTAGTTATGTTATATTTTTATGCGGACTGCAAGTTGGTATTTTTGATGATTAGTTATGTTATATTTTTATGTCATTTATCTTATATTTTTATGTCATTCATGTTATCTTATATTTTAATGTCATGTTTATAACTAATAAAATTAATCACTGAATTTGATACCTCCATATTAAAAAAAAGTGCCGGGGACTTTAGAACCACCCTGTATATGAGTCATGAATGCTAGGTAACATTAGGAAAAAGAATTAACAGCGAATAATCGATGTCAAAAGACGAAATCTGTGTTTACAAAAAGTATATTTTGAAATGTGCCTTGTATAACCAGGTGCGCCTTATGGTCCCGAAAATACGGTACTTATTGATTAATGCTATAGAGCTATAGATCGATAACAAAGAAATTGAAAGTATTAGCAAAGTGATAATGACTATATAATAATATAAATTATTTTTGAAATAAAATTAAAGCTAATTTAGGTAATAATTTTATTTAAAAGTAACATGTAAATAGAAATAAATAACTTCTAAAATACAATAAACACAGAATTTCAATATAGAGAAAATAGAATCCTTTCAATTTACAATGAGATCCAATGCGCTATTTAAAAAAGTTTATTGCCATAAAAAATACTACTGCAAATTAGTTCATGGTTATGTGCATTAATTAAAAATGGATAGTGATTTCACTCTGTTAATTTTGTTGGTGTCGTGTTTTATTGATTATCCACCATTAAATCATTCACAAAATTTATAAATGTTAATTTAAAGTCATATAATTTATATTTAAAAATTTATATCACATACTACTTTTGCCTTACAATTTATTATCAGTTATACGTAATATATAATAATATTTTTTGTGCATTTTGTCTATTTTAAAAACCATATGGAGTACTCAATATATCCTACATGGGTATTTCACTTAATTAAATTAAGTCAAAGTGTTCGGCAACTATACAGCCATCTTCGTTAAAAATTAGTGTAAATTTTAACAAAAAATAACATTTATGTATTTTTCGAGTGACAAGTTTTATTAATTACCAGTCTCTTAATACCTATAGACGCTCTAATTGGCCCACTTACACGTTTGGTCCTCAACACATTCTGGTTCATCCTGCTGCAAAGCAAGTGCCTCAAGATTGACATAGTGCTTCTGGAGAGCTGGATTGGCAATGTCCTCCGGATTGTATTTAATTTGAAGTGCCTTAACAAGGGCTTTGGCTTTTTCTAACTGATCGTTATTTGCTAATCAAATAAATACAATAAAAATTAATGTACATGAAAATCATTGTACAAGAACAAAAAATAAAAAACTATTCTTTATAAAAATTATGGAAATTTGCTAGACAATTACTAACTTTGTTTGTTTTACAATGAAATTGTATCCAACTAAAAATATATAGTTTATAGTTATCTTAAAATCTTATAAAACAGAAACATATTTGAATCAATTTGAATATTTTATTAATTTAGGTACTTATATCGGTAAACAAAGAATCACATTTTCTATATATATTCTATTTTCTATTGTCTAATTATACCTTTAGGAAACTTCGGATAACTAAGAGCTCTGAAGTCGTCTGAGAAGGGGAGAAATATTAGATGAAATCCCGACGGCATCAGTTGTGCGCCATTTTCATCTGCTTCTTCTGCCTATAAAATAAAACCAATAAAAACATAACCATTTATAATTTGGAAAAGCGCTACACTTTCCGAAAAAATCTTACGGAAATTAATCTCCTACCTGAGGCATTAAAGCAACATAGTGAGGAATCGCATTCTTTCTCGGGACATAGCGACAGAATGCAAAGACATTCCGAGCGAGACATCGCTGCAGGAGGCTTGAAAATAGTGTTGTTGAGCCTTCAATGGACTTCTCGTCAGGATGTATGAACTGGGATGGACGTACGTGATAGTATCTTTTCAGATCCGAGAGAGGTTTGAAGCCGAGTAATTTTAATCCTGTAAAGTTATAGGAATAGACAAAAGCAAGGTAACAAAGATATTAAAGTTATTTCGAAAAAAACATATATATATACTTTAAAAATAATTCCCTATAATATGTTTTGATATGGAGTATTAATTTATGTATTTGGAGTACTAAGAACATATGTATATTGTAGTGAAAATATTAATATAAACAAAAAATAAAAGATATCTGACGCTATATTTAACAAATAATAAATATTAATATACAGTATAATCCCGTTATAAGGCCCCCTGGATATAAGGCGCCCTCGGATATTGAATACATTATTTTGAGTCCCATAATCTACTTTTCATACATTTAATTACCCTGGATATAAGGCACATTGGTTATAAGATACACAATTTTCAAGTACCATGAGTGTACGTTATAACGAGATTATACTGTATTTAAATTCTTTCTATAAAAATTTTTTATATAAAATCCTTATATAGGATTTTTAGAGATTCCTTGAACCTGCTAGCGTCATTGCCATTTCATTTCATACTATACATTAAAATTAGCATAGTAAATACTAGAATAAAACAGAACAAAGCATAGGAAAAAGTTTACTCTTACAAACCAAATATTAATTTTAATATTGACGCATATTATTTTTCATAAGTTTGTTACCATAAGAGTATGGTTGCCTTATTAGCTATAATATTATCTCGGATTTGAGCTAAATTTTACGAAGACGTATTAATTTTATTTAAGTTGAACAATTAATAAGTTACTTTATTACATAATACTTAATCTGAAATTTTTTTGAGAAGTAACATTTTTGAATATTTAAAATCAAAAATAACATTTTTTACAAACTGCTCAAAATTTCCATTGTATTTTAAATCATGCATATTTAACCAATTTAAAAATCGACGTGTATTTATGCACAGTAAAATACTGACCAACAGGTGCGATTGACTTCATCTGAGAGACTTCATCCGTCTCGAAACAAATCTTGCGTTCGGCGAAGACAATTGCCTTGGCCAAATCCTGCGGTTGAAGCACCTCATTTGTATCGGTGGCTAGTCGTTGAGTGCAGCTGTGCACTTCCTCATTAGTCGTTCGCTCTAGACGTATGGGGGTTGGCACGGTGCAACGACGAATTAGATTGTAGACCGCGACCCCTAAGTTGAGTCCGGGCCCGAGTGAGAGATCCAGTCGAGTTTGGGCACGCTTTTTCTTCTCTTTCGCTAGGACACTATTCGTCAGCAAGGAAAAGTAGCAGGGTACTTACATAGATAGGCACTTGAGTTACTTTACTGCGTCTGCTTGGCTAATTTTTTGTCTACCGATAAATCAAACAAAATCGATGAAACTGTTCACACAAATTTAGTGTAATGTTTATTCTTCATTATTTTGAATTAATAATAGGCTGGTGGCAAAATAAAAATATGACCAAGTTATTATTTCAGCGATTATGTATGGCACATCGCAAATTTACTGCAGATGCTTCATATATATTTAACGCCATAGGGATACAATTAGAGTACTCTGAAGTCACAGTAGCAATCTCAATAAATAAAATTGTTAAATTTTGGCGATCTGTAACTATAAACTAATGCCAGTTACAAATTGCTTCCATTCAAAAACAATTCCCATAGCAACGTTTTAACGATCATATCGTAACCAAGGATACTATAAATATACATTCTATACTTAAACCCGTCTTCTCCGTTTCGCCAGTAACATCTGAACGAAATTGATTTCACTTTATTGGTGTATACCTTAGCTTTTATATTTAAAAAAATGGTGCATGGAGTAAGGCGAAAAAATTAAACATTATTTAAAATGTATATTGAATAAATCACAGAAAAAACTCGTTTAAAAACAGTTATTATTGTGATTGTAAATATAAATTAGTATAATAAACAAAGAAATTAATACATAATTAAACTATTATTAAAATCAATGAAATATAAGGCATACACAGCAGAAAATTTTGGATTAATTTTTTTTTAGAATTTCGTAGCAAATGAAGGTTATTAAAATAAAGTACACTTATACTGCACCATTGTGATGCTAAATAGTATCAATCAATGACAAAAATATCATAAAGTGAAGAAATATATCAGTACAGTTATTTTTATATAAAACGATCTATATATTTTAAATTATTAACTTTTTATTACCAAAATATGGATATAGAAACTACCGATATTTAACAAAAACATCAGGATAAGCAATGAAAACCTAACGTTAAAAAATAGAACTTAAAAACCTTCAGAAACTATATATGGGCGTTTACTTTTTGTCTTGGACGAGGGAATTACTAATCTTACAGCCAGACTGGCGAGTTAACTTTCCAATACAAGATTCACAAAAAAATGATGTTGATAAATTAGATGATTGAGGATAAAGGATGATTTAAATACTAGAAAACATTGGGCATGTAAAAACTTATTACGGCAATTAGCTTTGGAAGCAGTGATTAAAAAATTGTTTTCATCCCTTAGACTAATTTATAACGCTTCTAAAAATAATTAGATATAAATAGCAAATTACGAAATAAAATAATCTTAAAATGTAGATAGCAATTTAAGTTTTACCGGCGCAGCAGTTCATCAAAGCGTTCAGCAGTATCGCCAAATTTGTCATATTCATCTTCATCGAACAGTAAATCCTAAAATGAAATAGATGCATAATTCAAATTATTTAATTCCTCTTATTTAGATATTAAAATTGTGTTCATACCTTGTAAAAATGTTCATAATTAAACTTCGATCCGTCAGGTTTAGAAAATTCAAAAATTTCAACTTCTACATTAGTTTCTCTGAGATCCCGGGCTTTTGTTTGTGTTTGACGCTTATAAAGGGAAACAAATGTATTCATATATTTGATTATAATACATAATAAGTAATAATAACAGCATGTTTTTGTAATAGGAAAAGTTTAATATATATAGATAATAAGTTCAACAAAGTGTAATAAAACTTTAAGATGCATAATAACAATGAAGAGTAAAATAAATCAAACATCTGATACAATGTAATTTTTATATCCTACCCTGAGATGAAGTGAATCACTATGCGGATTATCATCATTGGTAAATAGGAAGATGCGCTTGTGACCAATATTAAAAGTACTGAAAAAAATGTAACACTACAATAATTATTCAGAAAAACCATATTCAAATTCAATGTTTCCGTGTCAAGAAATTATTTCTAACCTTAGAGTAAAGAGGTTTTGGCAACTCCAAAATGCATCATACAGTGAATAACAATCACTGAAGCCAAATTTGCTTTGAAATATTGGTTTGCTCATGTTAATTGTATCTTCCAGTTCAAGAATGCGTTCAGCACTTGGTTGCTCCAATTTCTGAAAGTGAATAAATAGAAATCATGGAAATAAATAAAACATATTAGTGGTATGGCAGGAGTGCTTCAGGAACAACCCCCTGTCCCCCCCCCCTTCCCGGCCAATCACAATGGAGTACGGTGAGCTAAGTAGTTAACGCGCGCGTGTGTTGCAGCTTATTGTTTTTTTTACGAGCTACTGAACGGTCGTCTCTCTCACGATGGAACTCTCTCGATATTATCAATTCATCATCGAACTACAGCATCAGCCGGTGATGCCCTCAATCATAGTGGGACTCTACCCGTGGACAAGGACGCCTCTGTAGTTTTTAAGTCGCCGGTCTTTACAAACCTTAAAGGCGGGGAGGTTATCGGGTTCCCTCTGATCATCGGCGAGTTAGTACTGAGCGAGCCGCGCGACCATCTCCGGTTCAAATATGTAGGCTGGATCGAGTTCCAAGCTCAAAAAAAGTTGCACGCCTACTTATCTTCTACGAAAATGCTCTACCAAAGACTTTACAGGACCTTTAACTGCCGACACCTATGCTGCGATCTACCTTCTCACCTACCTCGGATATTTACTGGGCCAAGATGTCCTCAAATGTCTGCGGTTTTGTCTAGGAGTGCAAGCGAGCATTCAAAATAAAAGAAATGACAAGCCCCGGTCGCTTCCAATTCCTATTACGTTGCAACGGTGTCTATATGGGCCAATATGAGGATGGTGAACATGTAGCCAGTCTCAATCTGCGAGTAGTGCAATACAATACGAACATACGGATGTGCCTCATAACTACAATGTTTGTCTCATGACCGACCCTCCTACATCGGGGGACTCAGCAACAGCAGTTTTGATGATGACACATCTTCTTCTGCTCAGAAGAAGACAGCTCCTGCCACGTCAAAGAAACCTGCTCTGAAACGCATGGATTCAATGGCCATAGACGTCCCAGAAGGATTTCACAGGGTACAGGCAATGGGATTGATGTTCGACAACGGCAGGTATAACGAGTTCTTATGAACAAGTGAACTCAGCAACTACAAGAAAATCAGACAGGGTGTACCACAAGGGTCGGTCCTGGCACCTCTTCTTTTCCTCTTTTTCATGAACAGGGTGAACGACGTCATCCCAGACGATGTCGAGTCTGTCCAATACGTGGATGACATCACGTTGAAAACTGTGGGGGACACCTTGGAGGAGGCAGAAGGTAAAATGCAAGTAGCAGTTACAAACGTGGCGAACTGGAGCAAAGACAACAAGATATTGCTCAATGGGGAGAAAAGCGAAACCATTATCTTTTCAACTGATACTAAAGATGCCAACAAGACCATCTATGTATATCTCAGTCGACGGCAGCATTATTCCAACCAACAAACATTCCAAGCTCCTGGGGGTTACGTTAGATCATTCCCTTTCTTTCGGCCAGCATACTAAGAATGTCGTCAAGAAGGCCAGGGATAGGTGTAGAATCATCCAGCATCTCAGCAAAAAATCCTGGGGGTGGAAACCCGAAAACCTCAGGAGGATTTATTTTGCTTTGATTAGAAGCGTCCTTGACTACAGCGGCACCAGTTAGCAACCATGGTTGGCCCAATCCAACATGGACGTCCTTGAAGCTACGCAGAACATCGCCCTCGGACATATTACCGGTCAAGCTAAGTCCACCTCGATAGAATTCTTCATCTTGAATCGAAAATTCCATCCTATAAGACCCACTCCAAGAGGCTGTGCTACAACAAAGAGAAAGCGTTGAGACTTCCATACCACCATATCAGAGCTAAGATCTACAGGAACTCCACCAGACAGAGGTTATCAAGAAAAAACTGGAGGAACATGACCAAAGAAGACATCCATCCTAACTTAGCACATCGTGAGAAGATTAACCTAGGCTTCCATCTTCCCTGGGAAAACATCATAGACAATGTGAAGATCTTCACCAAAATCGAAGGCTTCTTGAAGAAAGAAGATATCAGTGATAAAGACCTGAAGAGAATGGCCCTTGAGAACATCAACAAACATGAAGCAGATTTCATCATCCACTCCGATGGGTCGGCCACCAGAATCGAAGTTGCATCACAGAAAAGTACTAGGAATAATAGTAACTTCAATCAAATACTTTACTTTACAAGGACTGCCACTTTGTGGAACCTACAATGTTGGTGTTGGCCAAGAAACGGACAGCAACTTTCATCAAATGCTGGAGATGAGAAGTAATGAAATTCATATGTGTAAGACTTAGTTGCAGAAACAACAAGACAAATTTACAAGTCCTATATTATACAAAATGAAATTCTGGAAATAATGGCAAACACGTGTTTGAGGGAAATTGTAAAAGAATTGGAGGCGAAGCAGTTCACTCTCATGGTATATATCAGTTCACAACCAGAGATATATCGAACAACTGGGTCTTTGTTTGCGATTTGCTGATGATAAGCTGACAGCACAAGATTCATTGGGTTATTTAGTATGGAGCAAAGCATCCTTCATCTATGCTGCAATTGAAGATATACTATTAAGACTATCACTTGAATTAAAGAACTGACGATGCCAATGCTACGATGGCGCGAGTTCCATGTCAGGTTGTAATTCAGGTGTTGCAATAATTATATCCAAGAAGGAATCTCGAGCTCTCTACACACACTGCTATGGACATGCCCTGAATCTAGCTGTTCAGGAGAGCATAAAAAATAACACCATCCTGCGTGATACATTGGACACAGGCGAGGAAATGACTAAACTTATAAAGAAATCACCAAAGAGACAAGCTATTTTTCATAAAATGCAAAGTTCATCCGAAGACGTAAATCATGCACCAACAATCAAGCTGCTTGCACCAACACGGTGGACGGTCAGGGCAGAGGCTCTTCAAAGCATATTGCAAAATTATGACGCGCTATATGAAACATGTAATCTGACAAGATAAAGCAGCCAAGACAGCGAAATGAGGGCCCGAGTTGAAGGAGTATTGAGACAGATGGAAACATTCAATTTCTTGTTAAGATTGAAATTGCGTCTGATGGTCTTAACAATGGTAGATAATTATATCCTCTGATCCTTGGAGAGCTGTTGAGAAATTATAATCTTTCAACAGTTCTCCAAGGATCAGAGGTCTCGGCATCTGAAGATCAAGCTGTGATGGAGAAGGTAGTTAAGGCACTACAGGTACTTAGAAATTATGAGCATTTTGTCCTTTTTTGGCAACAACTCTAGCAAGAAAGCGAACAGCATGGTGTGATCAATGAACCAAGCCTTGGACGACATCGAAAGGTTCATAAAAAACTTGAAGTAAGCATACGGGATAATATAAAGTATTTATGTGTAAATTTCAAATTATTATTAATTTAATTTGCCACAATTCTGTAAATATATACCTACAATCAAAGTAGGTATTTAAAAAATAGTAAATAGTATGTACACGAGATGATATTATGAGTAATATATAATATACTATGTAAGAGTAAATTAACCGTTATCTAGGATGTCAAAATGTTCGGTTTTAAATATTTTTTTGTTTTGTTTTTTACAGCAGATTTTGTAAGTTATACTTTGTTTGACTGGTAGCCAGTGAAGCTGTTCTATTGCAGCAGTTGTAGACCTTTGACCAGGGGTGCCTTTGATGTTTGAAGTAGTTCTAAAGATTTAGGTTAGAATTACTTATTAGAATGAATTTGACAACCCAGTTTTTTAAATTCAGAAAATTAAAAAAATCGATTTGTTTTATTTGTTTGATATTGATATATTAGGTAGATATTCTATTTTTAAAATATAGAAGTAACAAATTGTTCCTTTTATTAAAAGTTATTGTTACTTTTTCAGGTTGGCTCATCAATATCGTCCCAGCAAGTGGAGACTAGCAATTGTACAGAAGAATGTACTACGAAATTCTTGACTTGCAATCGGTTCCATTCAAAATCGATTCAATTAGAAGAGCTACCAAGTTCTTCGTAATCTGGAAAACATTCTCCTCTGCTCTAATAACAATATGAACGATTATCGCACCACACTGGACTTATACAAAGACAACTTTTCTGAAAATGTGTTACAGAGTCAATTGATTCTGCTTCATTCCAACTTTGCAGACAAGCCATCACTGCATGTTTTAATTGAATGCATCAGACATTTATCGATCGCAGAAAAGTATCTTTACAGTGAAATTTGTAAAGTCATTAGGCTCATTTTAGTTATGCCAGCCACAAATGCTGGATGTGAAAGGTGCTTCAGCAAGCTCCGAATAATAAAAACATATCTTCGTAATATAATCGCTCAAAAGAGGCTTAATTGGTGCATGCTATTGAGCAGCATTCACAAAGATTTAACTGACAGACTAGATATGAAAGGCATATGCAATCAATTTGTTATTAAAAATAAAGGGCGATGTACAATTTTTGAAAAAATGTAAGTATTCTCATTTACCATAAATTCTTTTCAATTTCATATAAATAAGGTTATTAAATTGTTTGTATTAGTTCTTCTAGGGGCCACCCTCTTTGCATGTACTTAGCTTTTAGCTGTTCTTCGGGGGACCAGCCCCCGTGGTGTGGACTTGAGGTTCTTCTCTATTTGATGTATTATTACTGTACCTTATTACTCTAACTTTTATATTTGTTTCATTTTTCTTAGAGGACTAGTGGGTCAAGTCTCCTGTAATAGTGATGTATGTAAAACACATAACAACTAAGATACGAATATATTAAAATATAACTTGCTTGTAATGTAACGTAGTTATTATTATTATTAAAAAATGGTATATTTTCCGAAATTTAAAATTTTGTACTCATTAAAACCTTATGATTTAGTAGATTAATTAATTAATAAATAGTGATTTTTAATTACCTTTAAATTCATTCTTGCTTCATAATACAGGGTTATTGAACGAAAACATACGGTTAAAATAAAAATACCCCACTGTGCCTTGCACCCCCACGCGCCTCGCACTGCGCCCTTTCGGAATTCAGTCCCTTCAAAATTTGAAAATTGCCTACTGCAACTGCTATCGCTCTAAAAACAATTTAGGCCAAACTGGATTAGGCCACACGAGATGAAACGATTTAAATAGTTTATTGTAATTTCTCTAAATAATAAACATCTCGCTCTTCAATAAGTTTTCCAGGGAATTAATTACAAACCTTTTAATAATGATATTTGTATGTTCAAGGATACCGGGATTTGTTTAATAGTCATATAAATTCTTACATTAGTGTTCTTGTTTGTATGTGTTATACACATTATGTATGTTAACATATTCATATTTTAGATTTATGACGTCCACGTCTTATAATGCAAAGATGTCTACGTATATATATTATTTGCTTTACTAAGTTTACTTCGTTTAAATAGAAATGTTGAAAATATAACAATTTAATGTTAAGACGCATAATATCAAATAGTATCAATGTTTTCGAGGAGATTGGATTTCAAAGTAATGTATTTTTATTAGAAATGTTTCAAAATATGCCTATTTGATGTGGCAATTAATAGAGGTTTATAATCTTGAAACAACAAGGCCCTTGATAATTATATTTTTAATATCTTTGAAAAATTTTATTTTAGATAAGCAATTTGGATGTCAAATTCATTATTAAAGTAATATTAAATATAATAAGTTTGAATTTAAGCTTATATGTATGACGTATATTTCAACTGTAGTCTATAATTTCAAACAAAAATAATCCAATAATAATGTCTCCAACAGCTTCAAATGTCAACCGGGTTCGTGTTTCTTCAGTGTTATAGATGAGCTTTCAAAATATTTCCTTTCTATAAAAATGGTTAACAGAGAAAAAAATAGCCACCTGTCCTGGTAAATAATCAGTACAATATACTTATTTTAAATGTATTAAACGCAGCAATTATCAACGCTTGTCAGAATTCTGTGTATACATATAGAACTAATCATTAGTTGGGTATAGTTGTAGGCATAGAGTAATTATATAAACAGTGTTCACTCTTTTAAACTCTACCTATATTGCCTTCAAATTCTGCCTTCATATTTACCTACGGCTACGTAAAAGCTTATATGCAACATATTGTTTTAAAAACGGAGAGCAATTAAATTGTGCATGTAGTAAAACAGTGATATATACAGGCAATAAATTATTTATTATATACGTATGTCAAAATTGTGTCAACATATATATATATATATATTTGTTGTTAAAATTAATTTAATCAAAATATTTAATACTACTTTTTCCCTATACGCATTTACAACAAATTTTTTAAAATAAAAAGATTTTTTATATACGACGATTTACAGTGCGATGTATATGAAATCGATAAGAGTGAAAACTCTTTGTATAATCATTACTTTATGGTTGTAGGCATAGAGTACACAACTATTGCATGTATTACTCTATGGTTGTAGGCTTCTTAATCTATTATATGACAACATTATTGATCTTTCATTGTTTCATTTATTGATTTACTTCAACTTTTGTCTGAAATGATAAAGCAGCTAATGATGCTCAGTGACGGTACCTATATGTATAACGAAGGAGTGTATCTTAAGAAAAGTACACAATAATGGTTATTACGCACGCGATATTTTTGTCGATTATTTGTAAATTTAGACAACTAGGCCAGGATTGAAAAATTGTGTATGTGGGCCAGGCCACGTAAAAGTTGCAATGTAGTAAAATATAAAAAGTAAAATCTTTGGTTTTTACTATTAATTTCCTTAAAATTAAATGTTCTGTTGATCAGATGAAAAAAAACTTAGTAGCATAAATATTATATTTTTTATTTAAGTTGTAAAATTTGGACACTTTTTGTAATTTTGGTAGCTCTTATTGCATCAAAAATCATGCTGCTTTTTTGTTAACAATTATTTAAATATAAACTACTATTGCATTACTTCCATCAATCTATATTTATTATAATTGCAATACAATTATTCTGAACTCGAAATACAAAACAGAGACGAAGATCTAACTATCCCAAAAAGTGTATTTATAATGTAACGAGCGTTACTATATTCAGTACTTTATTTCACTGGAGTATTTATTCCTTCTTATTTTTAGTTTTGTAGACTATCAATTATCTCAGTTGGTAAGTATAAATATATGATTAGCACGAATTCTTTTTCACTCCTTCCTATACTATATAATGAACGCATTAAATTTTGTAACGAGCGTTACCGAAAAAAAATCAATTAAATTTAAAGTTTATGAATATTGATTTAATTCAGTATAATAATTTGTATCTATCTCTATGATTCTATGCTATTGATGTATCCATAGTTATTTATTTAAATTTGAATGTTAAATCTTTGTTTAGTTTGGTTGCGCACATATATGCCAGTTTAGTTTATGTAAATTATATAATTCTCATCATGGTTTTAACTCCTGCTGAAAAACAAAAGCGTTACCGCTTTTGGTAAAACACAACATGTTAAATCTCTTACACGTCTCCGAGTGAAAAACATCGCCAACTAAAAAAAAACATCAACCATTCTGAAGAAATAAATGAATCTGCATTCTCGACTAAGTCCAGCTTAAGTAGAAGTATATCTCGTGTTACAAAAGCGCTACCCATGTCTCCAAAAAAAGAAACGAGATTGTGAAGAACTTGACGCTGAAATTATTTCCTAAAGGACTATTAAAGCGTTTAAAGAATCGCAAATCTAGTGCGATAAGTGACAGAACAAAAGACAGGGTCATCAACTTCTATGTCTCTGGTATTGTGTCGCGACAGGCTCCTGGACTCAAGGACAATCGTATATTCACTGTAAATGTCAAAAAGATTCGTCATCTTTATGGCCCTGTCACACCTTGACGATTTAGTCAGCGTATACCCGACGTATGTAAAACGTTGGCATACGCTGAACAAA
>JAYRBW010147244.1:0-14610 GCA_036023295.1 Invenusta paracnida | reverse complement strand
CGGTTCAGATAGGGTTAAAACGTTAACTTTTAGCTGTAGCCTAGTGGGTAGGACTCTTGCCTTAAAACCAAGTTCAAGAAAGAACTTGGATTTCGAGACCCCGTACAAACTCATGACTTTAGCAGACTGATTTGCGCTGCAGCATTGACATCATTATCGATTGGTTAGTTTAAGCCTAGTGCGATTAATCAATTAAGATATATTATGTACATCACGACAAGGCAGTATTTAAGTTATCCTGCATTATTTATATAATTTTAATAATAAATATAAATTATTTTAAAATTTATTTTAAAATTAAATTGTACATTTATACGTTTATTAACTGTATTTTAAAATGATATCTAAAAATTCTTTGTGATATAATTGTATAGTGTTTTTGTATAGCTTAGTGTTTATTACCTGTATCAATATATCATTCTTATCAAAGACAAACAAATTGATATACATGAATAACAGACAATAGACAGTTTAATAATATCAAATTGTTTAATCCTTCATGATTAATATATTATATTATCACATACTATCACACGCCTGTCAAACGGTAGTTTTGGTAAATTAGAAGAGAGTTAGAATAGAAGTAGAGACGTTTTTTAATGGAAAACTGAGTGTTTTTAGGTGAATTTTAATAATTTTAAATTGGTAGATGAAACAAAATCTTCTTGTTTCGGCAATGTGAAATGAAAGAGAGAGAAGAAGTAGATTGATTGCAAACGATTTTGAAAAAAAAGAGAATTTAATATTCTACTCATTATATATGTATATATATATAGTACATTTCAATAACTTGTTAATATTAAACGAATTAACATTAATAGGTTTGCTATGGTTTTATATGGACATTTTATCAATTCGGAGCTTCACTTCCATGTAGCATCTGCTGGTCAGCTGACGGTATTTTGATTAGATGATGGCAATATTCTCGAGATTTCATGTAGCATACAATGCAGTGTTCCGTCTTGTTACTTGATTAGTTACTTCTGTCTGCTACTTTACATAAATAATGTCTGAATAAATGTTACACTACTTATTACTAGTGTACACATTATTATTCATATATTTTAAATCAATGTGGTAAAATATTAGAATAATTACCAAATAAATTAATCTAAGAGATGATTATGAGTAAATTAATTTGAATCATTCATGAGCATAAAATGCTTCAACCAAATATTTCTATTTATACTTATAACAACATTTTCAGTGCATGTTTAAACCTAACTTTCCTAGACGTTTTTAAATATTTTGTTTTTGAAACACATTTTAGAAGAATGTGATTTTACTGATCAATTTTGTCATACATTATTAATTGAACAATAATTTATTTTGTTGCTAGGGTGACGAGCACTAATTTTAGAATTTGTCTTATATGTTTCAAAACGCTCAAAACAGGCGAACTATAGATTCTTCGAAATCATGAAACTAGTTTTATATAATGTATATCCTAGCTATTTCATTGTAGTTAAAATTATTTATTGTTAATGTATTTTCACTTTCATTTTCATTTTATTCATTAATAATAAAATGCATTAAAATACAATTTTTATTTTATTTTAAAATGTACGAATTGTTAACCATTAATGTATTGTATTGTATTGTATTAAATTAAAGGAGTTTAAATAAATATACATATTAAGTAAAGTGCCTAAATCGGCTAAATTATGTGCTGCATTTGACTGTTCAAATATAAAAAGTAGAAAAATTAAAAGATCATACTATTGATAGTAAGGTGTTGAAAAAAGGAAAACGAAATTTATTTTTAGATATGAATTATACATACAACAGTTTATGAATTTTGGGAAATTTTCAAGCGTGGAACAAGGAAAATTTTGAACGTTAACAGGATGACAAATCTTTCCATTCTTATTTTATGGCTCAAATATAATCTAAATAAAGGGTCACTCAGACGGTTACATTGTCACCTATTGGACCATAACACAAATGTATTTTATTAGATTTAATAAAAGTATAATTAGGTATATCATTTAAAACACGATAAGAAGATACCAGTTTTTTGGGGATGACGTGTATTTTGTATATCGTTGGAGGCAAGATGTGTTCGCGTCGTCATAGTGTTTCTTTACATATAATAGTGCGCAAATTGGTAAACAAGTATATAATATATTATCTACTATAATCAGTTAATAATGCGCAGAAAGACAAATAAATATAACGTATGTATAATACACGTTAAAAGTAAAAAGCATTACTCTAAAATAAATAATTTTTTATATTGCATAATATAGAGTGATAGGTAAATATATAATATTATAAGTAATACATAAATAGGTTAGGGAGGGGGTTGGAGATAAACCAGTGTTAATTTCATCTCAGCATTTTACAATATTGGTTAAAAATCCAAAATTTTGCAAGTTTTATTTAAAAACTGTTATTTTTTAGCTAAATTTAAAGAGAGTGAGTGGGCTTTTGACAATATATATATATATATAGTTGTTGTGTAATATTAGCTAAACAGGATGTATTTGTCCTGGAAGTGAAAACGTATTTCAATGAGACATACATTTTACCAGATATCGCCAAAAGAACCATGTAAGTAGGTGTATATAAAGTGACATATATATTATTGGAAATGATTGGAGATAGTCTCAAAGACAAACGATACATATACATACTATAGAAGAAAAAAAGGGGTGCGTAGAACAAAATAAAATATATCTGCCGCGATTGTCACTGGGAAATTGATCAGTACTCGAGAGGAATAGCAAATTCAAATATAAAAAAATAAGAAAATCGAGTGTTGAACATACTTTAGGTCGATATAAATCAAAATAAATCGGCAATTCTGGCAAAAGCTCTAAAAAATTCTGAATTTTGCCACTTTATTGATTTTTATATACGTTGCTTTAGTTGCGCAAGGTTATCATTTAAATATAAGTTTTACTTTTGTCATATTACTATCGAATACCTAACGCGAAAAGGTTTGACACTATGCGAAAACGATAAAATGATTGAGTTCAGACTTTACCAAAACTAATATTCAAATAATAAGATGATAAACAAGCAAACAAATTACTAGTGGACACCGTTCAAACCATTTCGTGGTAATGTAGTTGACAAGCAATATGTCATATTATACTATTCGGTTCGAGTACTGACCACTCCATGACTGCCTCTCGATGGCATGTCTTAAAACCGCGAGGCAAGGAATTAGAGGTAGTTCTCTCCCGGATTGTGCCCGGTGATGGAGATGTTGCAGTGGTCCGGTGGGAACTTCTTGTCAGCGCAATAGGCATGAGGCGCCCCACCCTCCTCCTCCCCAACTAACTCCTCGGGTGGGTCGTGAGGGAGTCCGTTTGTAATCAGATCCTCAAAAGCCTGCTCGCAAATATTCCCCCGATACGCTCGCGGGACTGTTGTCTGTTCTTCGAAGATATCGGCGATCTCCTGGCCTCTTCGGAAGCCGTAGAGTTTGTCGGTAGGGAAGAGAGAACGTTGCATGTCCTCGGTTGGTCGGAATTGGTACCAGTGGACACCCTCGAGCATTGCGCGAAAGATCTGGGAGAATAGAAGGAAAAAAAGACAATTGTTATGGTGCAATGTAAGAATACATTAGTATTATTATTAACGTCGTCTCATAAAGTTCATGGGAACTGATTTAATACAGCGCTACTTTAAAAAACATTATAAACTAATTTCTCCCTGAATTAGATGTGATTGATTAATTCGTGAAATAAATTGGCAAATTATACAAATTAAAATTGTTAATTATTCTTTATTTTGTTCAATAAATATTACTAATTTATTTCATATTTAGTTTGTTGTGTTGTTAATTATATTTTATTACGATATTTCTCATATATTACTGTATAGTAATATAACAAGTAATAATATTGTCATTATTATAATGCTAACTTCATGTAATAAGTAATTATTACGTAATAACGATCTGTATACTATAAATGGATATTATACGTCATGTACTATTTATATATGTCTGAGTGTATACGTTCTCTGTATACCTATACTTAGACTTACTTACTTACGGTATTATCTAATTACTTAAATACATAACATAGTTTCGTCAAAAATTATTACCTTGAAGGCGGATCGTATCAACATTTCATCCGTGAATTCGTCGATAGGATCGTTGTCGAACTTGATATACAGTGGCCCCCAGAGCATCGAAATATGGTCCTTCATGTAGAACATATCGTGCGCTATGGATACATGGTTCAGGTAGTGCAAATAACGACCAATCACAGCCGCCGCACAAAAGTCAAGCTCAGGCAGACTCTGGAGCATCTTGTTGGCCCAGGTGATCACGTGACGGGTAGAATTGACGGAGTTCTTCGCCTCATCCCAGCGCAGTGGCCAATTGATGAAAGGTCCACGCTTCCGCAGGTAGGATAGCAAGAATTGAAGAGCGGTCTTGCTGGCTTGGCCAATCGCAAGTGTCAGACGCTGTTGGCATGGAAACTGGATATAGTTGTTGACGGCTGTGGTAGGTGGTACAATGATAAAAGTATGCAGAGGATATTTTAAACTCGAGCAAGTATGGTGCAAGTAACTTCGTTTAATTGGAGAATTTGGTGTTATTAAGTTTCACTAAATGGCGTGAAAATAAGTATAATTAAGTAAAAGCATTCTTTTAATTGTTTTGAGAAGTGTGCTGCAAATCAAACTAAAGCTACAAATTAAATGATTCAATTCATAAAGAATGACATAACATATTTTTAGTGTTGAGTACAGTTTAATAAAATCTACTTTCTTTGAACCATATTTTTAAATAAAAAATAAATGGTGAAATACATTTAAATGGCAAAATATATTGTTTGTTTTATATCACGGTATATACATAACTGGCATAGAAATGTATCAAAGAAAACAGAAGAGACAGTTTCAACACAATTTATTAACTAATTATCTGTAATAATAACAAACTTACATTATAGTTATTATTATAAATATTATATAAAGCATACAGTAATAATAATAGAGTTTAAATTCTTATTAAATTTATATGCATCGCGTTATAAATGTTTGTCGAATGAAAATCGTTATATTGTAGTGAATATAAATTGTACAACAAAAGAAGTACCACTTATTATCATTTTCATAATCTTTAATCAAATATCCTGACTGAAATCTTTTTATCATGTCTCTGAAATATATTTAGCTGCATTTATATATACATTTTGTATAACATTTACTATTTCAGACATATTATTTTATTATTCAATATTTTACAAAATCTTTGTGGTAAGAGTAGAGTATAACTAAACTCTAAGCAATAATCAAGAAAAGTTACAACTCTAGTCTGCCAGTACTCTATGATATAAATTATGCTTATATTGATCGTAAAATGGCACAAAAAAGTCAGAATTTTTATATCTACTATGTAAACGTTGATTATTGTGAGATAAATTCAATTTCGGTAGTTTATAAGTCAACAATTAAAATTGTTTAAAGATAATATTTAAAGAAATATTACCTTTTTATATTTGTTAGTATAATCTTATTTTGTATCCGATTCACTCTACTCATTAAAAATAAATATCGGTTATCTATTGTTACAAAAACTAGAAATAGCTCTAAAGCTGTTAATATATATTTTTTGCAAAATAATCCACTTTAAAATTAGGATATTTAAATCTTCTTTATCTCTAGTAGATTTTAATATTTAATAACTAATTCGCAGTTAATATACAACAAAATTATTTTGACATTTACTATATATTTTACGATTAATATTTACGATAATATTTATGATAATATAATTCACTATATATTTTTGATAACTTTGAAGTAAATTAAGCAATATTTCTCTAAATTTAATTTCACAATATAAAAACACAAGGTACATCGTTATAGATTTCGGCACTAATACAGAAAAATCCTTCTATATCCTACTACTATAATTACTTACCAATAAAATTTTTTATAAATCCAGCGTGTATAAAAATCTGTGTATATTTTATTTTATTTTACTGTTTTTCATTTGATTGCGCGCTGCCAATAAATTCCAAGGGAACCATTGAACAATGTTGTTAAAAATGGTAGAAAACTACAGCTAAATATAACTAGTAACTAATAACTAATCAACTTGAAAAGAATTGAAAATGTTCTCTCTCGCATGCATTTTAGAAATTATGAAAGTAATATGCATTACTCTCATTCGCAAATGTTAATCGTGTTATAAAAATCGCATTTGTTTCTATTAACGTATTATAAGAATGGGAGGAACTCAAATTTATATTAATTTAGAATTCATACACTGAATAAACTGAGGTATGTATATGATTTTGAAATATAAAAGATAAGCAAATGTTCGCTTAAATAACTGCGATTTTTATCAAGTATGTTTGATTAGACATTATTTTTATGTATGAATAAACTAAATACATTATTCAACGTAGCAAAGTAAACCCTTGTAGGTATTAGCAAATAAATAGATACACAAGTTGAAACCTAATAGAAATCGTTCAACCATCGTCAACACTTGTACATTTGTCTACATTTTGCTAATAAATTAATGCACATTAAATGTTGTATCAAATTTAGAGCACACGTATATTTTATATAATATCAACCGAAACAATTCAGATATATGTTGTACTATTTCACAGTTATATTATTTTTCAATCAATTTAAAAAGTATTGGAATGTATATTTGATTTTATATTAAATGTTATATCTATAGGCACATATGTTGCATGTCTTTATTGTTATTTAGTAATAACTCATATTTTGTCTGAACATTTCAATGCGATATTTTATAAGCAATCGCGCTCGTTATTATTCCTTCGCCTTGATAAATTTATTAATGACAGTGATAATTCAGTTTAATAGCTTGTAAATATATAAAGTGATTACGATAATATTAAAACTTGTAAATATTGGACAAATGAAATAAGCATATTATGTATGTTGCAGTCGATACCCGAGAAAGTCTGAACCATTCTCATCTAATTAGTATATTGTGTAACAATCCGAAGTATGGTTGAATTTTATATGTAATTGTGTAGTTATATTATTATTACGTATTCATTATACGGAATAACAAAACATTTGGTTAGAATACACAAATAAACATACATTTTTGTACATACTTACAAAAATGCGTTTACAAGTACAAAACAATTATTTAAAAATTAATTAAACCTAAGAATGACACATGCAATTCACTTAAATATAAACGAGGGGTATATATTTATAGTTTAAAGAGAGGAGGGGATATGACGTAATAGAATGGAAAAGAGTTTCTCACCGGTATCAATTTCGGGGCAATCCTCAGGTGGTTGCATGTAAAGGAGAATTCCCACACAAGGATCAGCCTTGTTACTTTTGACCTTCTGATGGATCGAGATTTTGAGTGGTTGTCGATGTGGATGAACGTCTCGCATCAGAATTTGGACGCAGGCTTTGGCCACGGTGTAAGGATCCCAAAATCCTGGCTTCATACGCCACTCCTTTCGTTGGGTGAATGTTGTCATTATCTTTGTATCGGAGCTAGATTTCTTGATTTATTTCAGCTTTAATCTTTGCAAATCTAGGTATAACAAGTATTTCGATAATACCCGATGATGTTTCAATAATGTTTCGTAAAAGTTGTTTTATTTCTTTGTGTCCCGTTGAAAATATGTTTATAGTTACTACGTAAGTGAGCTAATTAAAGTGTAATATAATATGCTGATAAATTTGACTACTACTATGGAAGTGTACTGTACTTCTACTAAGTAAAACAAATTATCGAAAATTCGATCTGACTATTAATGATCCCGTTTATTGAATTAGATTTAAATAATTAATAGTATTTTTAAATTGAATAATGTGGCTTAAAATAATAATAAAATACAACTATAGTAAATAACATAGAGTATTGATCTATTTCTACTCTGGGGTAAAAAGGATATAAAATGTACTTCAACTTTTGAACATTCTGAATTGTATTAATGATTAAATCAATATTGCTTTTGTTTTTAGATTGTGATCATTTAAATTAATTAATATATATTGTTTATATTATTTGTCTGAATGTTATGATTTATATACGTATATGCTACATATTAATCTGTATACCTATATACAGTCTTAACAACAAGTATTATAGCATTTAATTCTGGGTGCCCTTTTATATTAATTTCTTCAAATACTAAACAAAGTATCATTATCATCATCATTTTTAATTTTATTTTTAAGAGCTCGTTTCATGGCTTTCATTTTTGCTTGTTTTCATAATAACAAGAAAAAGAAGAAAAAACACATTTTAAACGAAATTGACAACTTTCAAAATAGCATCTAAAACCTTTTTTCCTTAGCAATTAGCGATTATGCTGATACCAAAATTGAGCTTTTTTATACACTCTAGCCTGATTTATCAACGATTACATACAGGCCTATTCTCCTTAGCATTAATCTTGTTCTTGGCTTGACGATGCTACCGGGTCGTCAATTTATGAATAAAAAATATGACAAAACTAAATATTGGAAAAATTATAACAATTATAAAAGAAGAAATGTAATTTTATACTACGAATGTTTTCTTTATACTAATCTAGATATGCTTCCAGTATATCTACATATCCAGCTCTACTGTCAGTTGACGATGAAGTGTTCCTCTTCTTTACTCCAAAGTACACAAAAGTAAAGAAACGGCACCCTACCTCACCATGCTATTAGCTCAGGTTAAAGTGTTCCTCTATCATGCTCTAAAGTACACAAAAGTAAAGAAACGCTACTTGGGGTCAACTATCATAAAATGATATTGATCATATGAAGTACAGCCATTAAAAATTTGATATAAAAAGGGCGCAAAGATTTAATTGTTACAATGCTTACTGCAGGAACTGTACTACAATATAAGTATTTGTTTTGGTATTCCCTGGATTAAAGTTAATACATACAAACCGTTAGTACATATTGAGATTAATAAATAACATACAATGCTTATCTAAATTTATAAATTTATAAAAATTATACAACAAAAAATAAACAAAGTATCATGGCAATGGAACTTTTTTACTCAAATTTAGTAACACACGCATCAATAAGTATCTAGTAATAAGATAATAAACTGATTAATATAAAATAGTAAAAAATATAATTTATACCATTGCCAAGAATGTTATTTTAAATTTGTTCTTCTATTAATTTTCTTAATTTTCCAGTTTAGATATGCATAATTAATGTATGTTACTTATTAATCTAAATATATATATATGTAATTTTAACGTTAAGCATTGTAACAATTAAATCTTGGCAATCTTATTATATCAATTTCTTTAATGACTCTACTTATTTAATGCATTCTTGCCAGATTTATTAGGAGTCAAAGATATAGGCCTATTCTCCTTAACATTAAAAATGACTAAATAGTGTTGTTAATATCTCTCAAGCTAATTGCTGACACTTTTTTCCTTGGCTTGACGATGCGCCGAGTCGTTCAAATTAATACTAAATAGTTAAACCTGAAATATTTATACTGTCAATAATTTAAAATTCGATGCATATGAAATCAATACTTACCTGTTATTCAATTAAAAAAGTTATTTATAGAATATACAAGACAATAAGCTTTTAAAATGTTTAATCAATCACAGTGTAATAATAGAGTACTTACTCAATGATGTTTTGTTATTTCTTGTTCACGTAGATTATTATTCAAAATAATATTTTGATTTTCTAGGACTTCCCAAAAAAACGACTTTTATATTTAGGAATTTCCGCGAAGTCCTCGTTGATTTTTAATAAGCAGCATAACAATATTATATCTGTGAAAGCTTCAGTACTTCGATGAAACACAAAAGTTAATCCGTTTCCTTTTTTACTTCCTGCCCCAAATAAACGAACTCCCCAAAAACGAAAGATTGTTGTATGTTTATGTGTCGATGTAATGTATGCGTATGTATAGTAAGCAAAAGCATCTTACAAGTAAAATCCAGCTTCTCTAGTTTACCATTTCAAGTATTTAGGTATAGACCAAGTTTATTCGGAGATAATCGTTCTATAGAGTCCGTATGGTATAGACTTCGCAGACTAGATAACCTCATCAAATGTCTCCTAACTTAATCATGTCGCGTTGCTGGCCTTCTTTCCATTATCTATACTTGCAGCATTTAATGGATTGGACAAGATGTGTTATGTATTGTGTTATATATATATAATATGATAAATGTCCTTCGAATAATTTAACGGAAAATTTGGGAGCTGCAACTTAGCAATAAAATATCGATAAATGATTGACTGATTTAGGAAGATGCTCACTCTAAATCCCCCATAACAGTTCACTTCCCTTCAAAAATACAATCTACAAAATATTGTAACTATTCTATTATTATACATTTTAATATCATACTTTTGGGGACAAAAACTTAATTCCAAATGACAAATATATGAATAACGTTTACGTTGATACATTTTCTAGTCATATGATTTTAATGTAATTTAATGTCATCATTCAAGGGAGTATTCTCCCACAAACCGTTTCCTCCTATTATTATTACTCTGAGAAGAGTGGCACTACCGTTCAGTCAATAAAAAGAGCCATAGTGCCATAGATACAACATGAAGAAAAATCATATTAAAACGGATAAAACAATAGTAAATGGACAATGAAGAGATATATAGCAACATTAACTTTAGTAACATTGAGAATATTTTGGATAAAATTAAAATAAGCATGTAAATTTATATTTATATCGTATATTATTTTTTAATTGATCTCAACGTTTCTCGAAAACAAATGTATTTTGTTTAAAAAATATAAATTAATTAATACGCTTATAAGCATAAAAAAGTGAATCAAACAATCATAGTATAAATTGTAATAACATACCATTTTTTCCTTTCAACTGATTCCACCTTATTTTGTCTTTGGAGTCTAATTTCACAGATTTAATTTATTATGAAAACATGTTCTGGTATAATTCTGGCATTTTTCACATTTATAACGTTATAGCGCTTATAGACTGTTAGTTGACCCCAAAGAATATAGAGCAAGCGGCTCTATATTCTTTGGTTGACCCCTTAGTAAATGCATGTATGAATAGATAAAGGCACGTAACATTAAATTATATATATTAGTCCATTTAGTAAACATATTTGAGTGTATATGTGTAAATTCATGCATTGTATGTTATACATATTAAAGAACAGTTATATAGTAACTACATGGGAATAACATTTATTCAAAATAGTCGACAAATATTGTACAAATTAGGCTATCACACTAAAAGAACAGCATTATACAAAAGAACATGTGCGTACTTAAATATACTAATAGCTATATTAGTATATTTTTAACAAAAATACAATTTCACTGTTTGCTGCGAAAATATAAAACTACAATTTAAAATGTCTTATAGCTATTTATGACATGTTAAAACATTTGTTGACATAAGAATAGTGTGTATTTAGCTCGGACTTATAAATACGTAGGTAAACGCTACTTATCTTCCATGTTTTACTGAAAACATTCTGTAATACTACTTTGAACAATTACTTCACAAACATATTTCAATAGTTATTACCCACCCAAGCCGGACACTCACATTTTTGTTGTTAATTTAAAATGGACTTCGCTATATTATTAAATGAATCTTTAATTTAAATGAACAAATGGAGTAATAGCTTCTGTGACTTCTACAAAAAAGTTTTACATCGTTTAGCGCTATATTCACTTCTCTGCATATCTTTCTCAAAAGAGTATTCACACAAACACACCCTATAAATGCACCTTTTATTAAAAAAAACAAAAACAAAAACATACTTTTGTTATATAAAAATTCATTCAGTATATTTCTTGAAATCGATGAAATTCTGATTTGTCTCATTAATTTCAAATCATAAATCATGAAGTAAGATAAAAATAAATATTATTGCCAAAAATATGCAAAACTTTATTGTTTTGCATATTTTGGGCAATAATATTTATTTTTATTTACACAGTTTTTAAATGTTTTTACGATATATAACTTTTTAAAATAAATACATTTCACGGGGCTGAACCAACTTTTAGTCGAAATAAATTGAACAGACATGAAGTAAGTTTTAATATACACAGATTTGAATTCTAAGTTTAGTGGTATATATAATTTTTTTAAATCGCCGGTTTAGTTTTCGAGATATTTAAAACAAATCGATAATTCCAAAAAATCAACAAAATGTATATTAGTGACATTTTTTTAAAATTGAACAGGCATAAAATCGGTTTATTTGGTCACTATAGTAGTTAGAAGTTGATACCAGAAGAAAAATTAATAATCGTTGGTTAAATTTTCTAGGTATTAAAAAATCGATAATTTCAAAAAATCAAAAATAGCACAGGTTTATAAAAATTGAACAAGCATAAAATCGGTTTTATTTGGTTACTAATTGTAATTAGAAGTTGATACTAAAAGAAATATTAATAATCGTTTGCATAATTTTCAAGGTTATCCAAAATAGACACCAAAAACACCCCACAAATCATTAGTTTGTTCATTTTTTAAGTGTTTTTGGTGTCTGTTTCGGAATATCTTGAAAATTATGCAAACGATTATTAATATATTTTTAGTATCAGCTTCTAATTACAATAGTGACAAAATAAAACCGATTTTATGCTTTTTCAATTTTTTTAAACCTGTGCTATTAAATTAATTTTTCAATTTTTTTTAAATTATAGATTTTTTTAATACCTTGAAAATTAAACCAACGATTATTAATTTTTCTTCTGGTATCAACTTCTAACCACTATAGTGGCCAAATAAAACCGATTTTTTGCCTGTTCAATTTAAAAAAAAATTAACTAATCATACATTTTATTGATTTTTTGAAATTATCGAATTTTTACAAATATCTCGAAAACAAAACCGACGATTTTTTTAAAATGATACCACTAAACTTAGAATTCAATTCTGTGTATATTAAAACTTACTTCATGTCTGTTCAGTTTATTTCGACTAAAAGTTGTATTCAGCCCCACTGTGATTTTTTTTATATAATTTGAGTTTCAACCAAATAATTTATCATTCGCGCAACAGATTATATGTGCTGTCCTAAGATTATAAGACACAGCCGGAAAAAACAACCAAAATAAGTTATAATAAAAATACGAATAATTTGCAACATTTTAACTTGCAGGTTGGATTCAAAAACTGCTCTTGTTGTGCAAGCCTTCGTTATACAGACAAGTGCTATCTTGGTATTCCCCGAGTAACTCCTCCAGAATCTCCACTAGAATTATGGCCGGGGGCAAGTTTCATGAGATTCAATATCTAGGTCGTATCATTCTCAGCTTCGGAATATCATTAGTATGATTACGTTGTTTTTGGACTTAACCCTTAGGGATGTATATACATATACACTATTGGTAATCTATGCAGTGCAAAAGATGAGAGAAAAGATCATCTTTTCTGACATCGAACGCAACGCGGCTATCTCCTTTTGAGACTTGAGACAATATAGACTTTTCTCCTACAGCGGAAAAATATTCAATATCCACGGAACACGATACACAAAAGACTGTGTCGATTTACATAGTTAAGTTGGGAAGTTCACAGAGGACCCTTATGCGCGTGCGTTAACAAATAAGAACTGAGATATAATTGTCAATCATGTATTATAGATATTATAGCTACGTGGATGGGGCGTTAAATAGCGCCGCTGACTTCACAATGAAAGTCATGCAAAATAAGTTTTTCTGTAACCCAAATATCAAATTGTTAAAGAGCGTCTGAATAATTAATTCCACCGCCATGAAAATGGATGTATAGGTATATACGTGGCGTATCGATGGTTACATATTCTTGAATAAGATTCTTAATGTATGTATATTCATCCATTTTATAAAGTTGTAGAGACTTATATAAGCGGAATGACTGATCAATTTATTTATTTTGTTTATTGACTTGTAAGAAAATAATAATTAATAACAGCGTTAAAGTATGAGAAAAATTAATTAAAAAAATGGAATGAAATGAAATTTGTAATTATACATTGTGAAGCAGATATAGAAAGATATGAATATCATGTGTTCAAGCGAAACAATTTGCAGTAAGAGTAGTTCTTTGCATTACTTGTGCAATTTTTTGCAAGCTTTTATTCCATAAATATTAGGATTATATATATTTAAGTTTACACTATGAAATACACTGCGATATTTAGAAATATTCTCATTAGTTACTTTATAGAACTAACTTATTACAATCTTTGCTTTATAAGGATATAAATTTTACCGTTATTTATCAGTGAATTAGTATCAGCAGATCAAAGTGCATCAACATTGAGCTTGCAGTTGACGTGGCCATATTTAAAAGTTCGATAGAAAATGGTATTTAAATTGAAACTGAAACATACATTGAAAATTCAAATACCGTCATGACATATCTGAGTGTATGTAATAAGGGGAATTAGATGAATTGCTTCTAGATTCAGTGGGACAGAAAAGAAATTAACTGTTCCAAAAATCGGGTTAGATGCATCTTAGGTGCAAACACAAATAGGAATATAAATAAAAGGTTCCCTAATTATAGAAGGAAGTATTTTGCTTTAAATAATAAAGTCCACCAATAATTTATTATGTTCTTTATATTAGACTAGAGGCAAAATCTGATTTTTTACCCCAGGGGGGACGGAATGTTAACTTTTGTCATCCATGTTTTTTGGCAA
>JAYRBW010147243.1:0-36454 GCA_036023295.1 Invenusta paracnida | reverse complement strand
ATAAGACCTTTAAAATGATGTATAATAACCTTGGTTGCTCAAACTGGTACCAAAATACTCCTTGGCAGAAGGACTATATCTTTTTTCTTCAAAATATAATCATATATAATCATTTTATATTTTTTATTTAACAAATATATAAATAATCAAACGCGAATTTTATGTTGATATACGAGAAAACACAATATTAATGTGTAAGTTGTAAATGATAAATTCAAATAATATTTCCAATAAGAATAATTTGCATTTTAAAATTGTTATATTATATTTTTACAATATGCATAATATGCGTGAATCAAGTACAAAACATATATAAATGTATCAAAAATCTAAATTAACAACTTTTACAAAAGAATTATCTGTATTTCTTAATCATCAATTCAACTCTTTTAAATTAAATATATCTTTGCTGTTGGCTTGAAATATTTATTTTAAAGTAAATCTATACTTTATTTGTAATAATATCTAGAAAATCAAAAATCAAATTATATGCCATAAGAAATAAAGTAAAGAATACGTGAAATTTGGTTCATTTCATTAATAGATATATGTATGACGAATAAAATCATAAGTATAAAGTAAACTATTTAACTCAACAAAATCTACTATTAAATTTGGTCATTACTTACCGTTATAATTTGTATGCCTAGGTTGAACATGTTAAATTCATTATTATAATAAATATATTTATTTATTCAGGAATTCATTTCACAAAAATATAGAATCAACAAAAATTTGAATATGGAGTATAGAAGTTAATATTTCATCTTCAATTTTGATTTTACATATATATACACTATATATAGATGTGTGTTAGGGATATGCTACTTTTAGAAGTATATCCAACTATTACATCAGGATAAATTCACACATTAGCCTAAGGGTAGGGCATGTATTATAGCTTGAAGATTAATTGACTTGTCAGTTTCTTAGAGTACAAATACCAACATAAAACAGAATCAGCATATTATACCACCTTGTACAAATGTATAGATAAATGTATATAAGAAGTTTAGCACCCTTATATGCCCCATCTTTCCGAGATAATGGATCGACAGGTGTCAACCATTTCCTCCTTCAACCAACCACTCTCTACTTTTCTGTAGTCTAGTTAATGGTCCATAATACGAAATATAATCTAGCGTCCACTACTTTTCAAACCTCCCAACCACCATGCCTACAAAACTACGTTACATAACGGAACCTATACAACGTACTTACAAGAAATTGAATTTTGGCTGCCTCCTCGTCTTTCATTCTCTTCCGTCTCTCTTTGTTTTCTTATCACTTTCAGTCTCAATCTTCACGCGATCTTCTTAACAAATATTGTAAATTATTATTCTGGCTTTCTTTCTTTCATATCTCTCAATGACCACAACTAGCAACCTGTTGTACTGATGGTAGACTCTCTCACACTCTTCAATTCTTCACCTTTTCTATGTCAGTTTGCAATTGTATATGTACAAAAGCTCCGTATTGATCTCCTTAAATCCAATGATCGGCAAGACCTTGGTCCCACTTCATGTAGGTCACAGGATGGACCCCTCCATATACTCAAGTGATCCTTCATCACTCAACTTTCCGCCCATCTTAACTCTCTCTTCTCGCGCTCGTTCACTCGATCCTGTCATGAAATTGTCTTTCTCGGCATGCATAGTAACTCGGCGCACCACAAACTGCAATGTTGGACAGGTTTCCAACTTGCAATTGATTCAATTAAACATGTATTTATTATATTAATAGACTCTTTCCCAAGAGGCGTTACAGTAAAGATGCAGTATACTCTTTATATATATGTAAATATGAAGTTAGCATATTTCTTCTTGAGTTATCATGTCGGTAACTAACTAACTCTTTATCAACTGCCCTTCATTCGTCAAGTGTAATATTTCAAAGAGCACAATCTTCGAGATGTCTGTAAACTCTAGAGAAGCACAGTATGGCAAACATGTTTCTATGTATGAGTTTAAATAACCATAGAGCAATTATTCTCCTGCATATTTACATATACTTTATGTGCATGTTTTTTTTAGATATATATAATTAATGAAAGAAAAAAACTTATACATGTATATAGTAAGCCCAGAACAAAGTTATTTTAAGAATATTCTACTTGCTTAGATATATTTCTGAATTTACACATTACTGGCAGTCCGGTGAATTATTTATTTGTAATTTATATCTTATTTGTCAACATAAAGTTATTTAAAAATAAGCAATCACATATTATTGTGAATATAAATTGATAATGTTACTTTTATATTTCGATAGCATTATACACTGATCATATAATAATGTTAAAAACTGCAGTAATTTTATAAATTGAATGTTATTTGATACAAAGAAATATTATATAAATGTAATTTAATAAAAACAAATTAATGTACTAATTACTATTAATAAAAATAAACTTAAAGGATATTTTCCAAATTATAAAAGATGAAAAATGGAAATAGAATAATATTTTTATTCAATTTCAAGATGATAAATTTGCTTTTTATTATTATATTATGATGTATTATATTAAATATATTTTTCAATTTAGTCAATTATATTAAAATACTAATCCTTATAAAAAATTTAAAAATACAATAATGTTTAAATATTGCAAAATGTAAACTTCAAACATTATTTATTATTTTCTTAAAACCAAATTTTCGATACATTTATTTGTATTTATTAATAATGCTTATTTCTTTATTAGTTACATTTATGTGTATATATGAGTTTTGGTCCACAACATATAAAATTTGACGATCACATAAATATTGAAAATAATTAATTTTTTAAAGAAATATATTATTTTTAATATAAGATTAAAATATAATATAATTAGAAATATGTATTACGATTATATACATATAAAGGAATCCCGGTCAAATAACCTTTCCAGAAATACAAAGAATTATCGAGAAAAATATAGAAAACGGAATATTTAATTTAATGTTTACTCGTATAATTTAAACAGAAAATAAAGAATAGAAATCAAAAGATATTGTTTTTTATTACAATAAAATTAGATAAGGATTGATAAAATAAAAAATTAAGAATAAATAGTTTTAAAGAAAAACAGAAGGTTTAATTGTTATGCAATGTTTTTATATTTTTAGTAAAATTTCTACTTACCTTTAAATGTTTTCAAAACAATTTTGAAATATGAATATGTGCACGCTTCTTCTTAAAAACATATTATAAGTAATATAATATATATTATAACTAATTAGTAGGTATATAGATAAGGCTTATAATTTATAAATCAAGATTTTTAAATCAATACATGAACAGCTTAATTTGAAGTAAAATAATTAGGTATTACGGATAAAATTTTCCTTTTAAATACTTTATTTCATGTTTATATTTCATACTAGTTTATTCCATATTGATTATATAAATTCTTTTCGACTCAAATGCGAACAACCTAAAATTAATATATATATATATATATGCACTGCACACATATGACTAAACGAATCTCGCTATCCTCGGACTCAAATCGACTATACCGTCAAATTAAAGTTGTAAATTTGTTGGGAAAACTTATATTAATAGAAATGGATGCTTGTACAGTAAAACGTTTTATTATTTTAATAAACATCGTTTTCTCTTTGTTCAAGACTCATATTCATGTAAGTACCTAAAACTGAAACGGCGTAATGAAATCAAAAGCAGATCCTCACTTATAGTTATAAAAGTAAACAAGATTGTTAAGTGTAGAATTAATTCTTGTGCTCTATAATATGTATATTATAGAGCATATATATGGAATGTGTATTGTATATGCACATATTTGATTTATATAACTGAAATTAGAATATTCCAAGTTATTGGATAAATAATTCCACCTAATTGTCTATGCTTAAATGTAGATGTATAAACAATTTTTAGTAATTTGATTTTAAAATAATTATGTTAATCTTTTATTTTTTAATTAGTACTGTATGAAATGTGTTATAAAATATGTATCATATGTGTATGCTATAAAATGATTGCTATATATTTATGTGTGCTGATAACTATTTTTGAAGCGAATTAAAATATGGTATAAATTAAAAAATGAAATGAGATTGAAAATAGATATATTAAACCGTAATAACAAATTATAAAACTGAATTGAATAATTTAATAGCAAATTTAATGATATTGTACTAGACTTTTTAATATATAAAACTGAAGACAAAAATGTCAAACAAATCAATGACGTGCTATAAACGAGATATTAGGAAAACGATTATTAAAAAATAATAATTTGCCGAATAATGACCTCCCTCTTAAAAGACCACCGAAGAAATATATGGAAATTAAATTATGATGTGTCATACGAGATATGAAGAAATAAAATAAATCAAAGTTGTATTAATAAACAGTACTATAATAAATTAACAGTATATGTACAAATATATTAATCCTAAATATAAACATATAAACATAAACATAAATAACATTTTATCGACAAATGTAAATGTTATCAAACGAATTAATAAAAAAGAAATAAATTTATTCAAGAGAATCTCTTCTGAAGTAACCAAATTATATAATTAATTAAATTTTTCTACAAAACAAACAGTCCAAACAAATATTAAAAAAAATAGTTGATATATATTATCTGCTTATTGTAGTCATGCATATTACGCGAATCTTATAAATATATTACAGTAATGGGTATTACCTAAATAATAATAGTTTTAAAGTATAATGGCAATAAAAATTGTAATTAAGGGTATGCGTAAAGAATCACTATCATTTAATGTATTTTGGAATATATAATCATCTTTTCATTAACAATTTTATTTAATCATTGACATGAACTCAAAACAATTTCCAAAAATAAAACATTTTGTCTTCGATAGGAATTTATTTTTATATAGAAAAGTCAACCACTTGGCTAAAAAATTTAATAAATCTTTTCAAAAATAGAGATACAAGATTTATTTTAATCTATAAGAAAGGAATATAGCTATTTTGTTTTATCAATATAAAATAATTTGGCAAATAGTGTATAAAGATCTTTATATACTACTAATGAATAGATATCGTAAGTCATATGGCTTAAAATATTTAATTAGTATAAATTTAATGAATTATCAATCGTAAAATTTCATTTAATATGTTGCATGTATAAGTAAAGTTTTCCTTTATATATGCAAATTTAAAAGATATAATAACATATTCAGCTAAAAACAAGAGCATTAGATATTAGATTGAGAGATGCAATCAACTCTTAGCCATTAAAACTAAGGAGAATAGACCTATTTTTGACCGTCAGTAAATGAGGCTAAAGTGCAGTGTAAAAAGCTCAATTTTGATTTCAATGTAATCACCAAGTAATAAAAAAAATGTATCTAAATTGAACTTTCAAGAGGTTATTTAAATACCTTAGGGTTCAATTTCGTTGAAAAAGAGTTTCTTTTTCTTTTTTCGTCAGCCTTCTTAATTTATATATATCAATGTTTTATCCACATTTTAATACATTTTATTCATAAAATTGATTGCCATAATTTTTCAGTGATAACAGTAATACAAAAGTTATACCAAACAATATGTTACGATATAATAGCACAAAAGCTACAAGAAAACTACAGCCAAGAAAGAGAGCCAGATATGCGATTAATACAAAATATAACTATTCCGGGATAAAGAAGAAAATGTTAATACTGCAAGATATTTAGAAAAACAATGTTTATAGATATTTGTTTATACATATGTATTTACATATTCAAAAGTTTACATTAAAATTAAACAAATAAAAATCACAAAATTATATATAACTCACTTGATTAAGGAAATATATAATTATCATGGAAATTAATCACACTGTTGCGATGCCTTATGTTCACTGTAATAAAACTTTGTTAATTAAGAAAACAAATTCTGCAACTTCTTTTAACAATGTAATTTGAAAATTAACAAAGTAATTTTGTAACAAAGTAACAAATTGTATTTCAAAATATATTTTGTCATATTTCCCGATATTATATATAATTTATAAGTTATGATTTACTTTGTATGTAATAAATTCGTTTAATTATAGACACATTTTACAAAATAAGTACTTTATTTCACAAGGAAAACGACAGCGTCGTAAAAATTAAAACCAAGAAATGAGCTCAAAGACAAATGTTAAAATAATAATACATACATAGCTCAGCCATTAAATAAATTGATAAAAAAACATATCAATATTTAACATATACAAAGTGGAATATTCTTCAAAATATTTGAAAATTAAAATCCAGAAAAAATCTTGCCAATGGCATTAACTGTATATTATATTTCTTTTGATATTTTATATTAATTTGTTTAATGAAAACAACTTATGCGAGTTTCATGCGAGTATCGCTGTTTTTATAAAAATGTACCACTGTCAAAAATAGCACTTTTTATGAGTTGTTATTCTCTTATTTTAATGAATTTATCAGTGTGTAAAAATGTTGCATATTTATTTATATTTAGATGCACATATTTAACAACCAGTAATATAACATTTAATTATTGAATCCTTTCATAACAATTTATTCAGTTGTTAAACTACGTATCTTCAACATTTTTTTAGCTCGTTTTGGGTTTGAATTTTTCGTTGATGTTGCTTTGTTTTTATATTTTATACCGGATTAAAGTAATATGAATATATTTTTAGTTAAAAATATATAAAATATGCTACTATAGTGTTTGCAGATATTTCATAAACACTTTTTCCAATATTTATTTTATTGCGTAAGTAACAGTCTAGTTATCCCTCATAGCTTTTTTACCCGATTTAATGTAATATAGGAGCTAAATGGTCACCCAAAAATTTATCAAATCATAACAGCGTCGTCTGTTATATCGGCAACTCTCAAAGACAATAAGAGGAAGTCTAAATATTGAATTTCCTCTTCTGTAACCAGCTGTATGTCTGGATTGAGCGGAATATTTCAAAAACATATATGAATACCTTTTCAAGATTCTATTAGATTCGTACATTAAGGTATAGAACCTTACTACAGCCTAGCAGTGAAAGAAAATAGGAAAGCAGAATATAAAGAGAACAACAGTTTCTTTCAACTTTCACCTGTAGCATGTTATTAATTTTTTTCTTCTATATGATGGTTGTAAATACATATATGAATTGCAGGTAAATTATATACATATATACATATATATATATATTGAGAGAATATGTCTGAGGGGTAGACTAGAGCCTCATTGCCTGTTATAGTGAGTTACACTATCGAATCGTTGTAAAAGAAGGTAACATGTGATGAAGTATCCATCGAATGGCGTTTAGAAGGTTTGCTTCCTGTAAAAATCCTCTCCTGTTCTTCTCCTCCCACTCCTCTCGTTGTTTGTCAATATACACGAATTCGTTAATTTAGCCATCTGTCATTTTCTTCGCATTTTTTCTCTCTCTCACATTTTCGTCCTTGCTAACTGTACCTTCACCTATACTGCATAATATAGCTATTGCAACATACAAGAGCAGCAAGTCCAACGCTGATTGGTCAAAAAATAGTCAGTTTTGACATATTAGTTGTCCTCTGAGTCGAGTTCCGGCTCACACATTCCTCTTCCCCCAAAGAACAGACACACAGACGTCTTGCGAGCTTCTTGCGCTGTAGTGGATACTTCGACCTCTTGACCACAAAACACTGAAGGCGCTTCCCCCTGAACCTACTCTAGCTTCCAAACCAAGTTAGGCGATTGTTTTATTGTTTCCGCCAGAAAAGCAAGCTTCGCTTTGTTTCCCCCTCTCCTTCTGTTCCCTGGATTACATTTCTCCTGAAGTTATCGAGAGTCTTCCCTAGCGTATACCTCTACTAGAAATTCAGACGAATAGGACATCCCGATATATATTATACTTATATTAGAGCATAAATTGCAGGCTGACTCGACTGCTTGTCACTGCCAGACTGTCAGCTACAGTGGGCATGATAAAATCCGGCTTGTTTATTGACCGGCGCAGACAAGAACGACAAGAAAGGTTGATGTGAGGAGAATATAAACGTTGCCAAGGCAAGCCAACGTTAAGCTCTCGACCATCTCCGGTGTATAGTGGCAAGACAAGGTTCTATATACACGGTCAAAACAAGAAGTATATCTATCTATCTCTTCTAGCTCACTGCTAAATATTGGCAGGGGAACTGGCAGTTTGGGGAAAAACGACAAGTGAGACGAACACGAGAAACAGCAGCCAAGGAAAAAGGAGGAAGGAGAGCGAAGGAGCTAAGTAGACGAAGCGAGAGGTTAGGGAAGCGGTGGACATCATCCTCGAATCTATACTTTCTAACGAGGTAGATATCACTCATTCGACACTTCTTCTGCCTGCTGGCTTCACTCGGCTTGTCTCCTGGCTTTTTTCGTGCCCCGGAGAAACTTGGAGGAGCTTAAGACAGCAGCTAGGAAGGTAAGGAAGATTATTCCCCGGCATAGAGAGGAGAAAACGAAACAGCTGTACAATTTATTCAACTCCTGCCCGCTGTGTGTAGAAGGACGACGAAGAAGGCACAGCACATCTGCATCATTTACAGTTGTACGTTTTATTCGGTGATTGCCTGTCGTACTTCTACCTTAACAAGACAAGGGTGAATAACAAGTGGTTTCTCTGAATCTATCAACGAAACAATGGGCTTACTTCCCGAACTCGAGCCCAGCAACGTCTTGGTGCTACACTGCCCGATCTGCACGTTCCATAGTCACATCCTCTCCCGCCTGGAGGATCATTTTGATCAAGAACACCCCAAGGAGTCTGCCGACTTCTCCATCTATCGATGTTCCGTGTGCCACAAGATGGCATCATCCCAGTCATTTCTCTCAGAACACCTCACACTCGTCCACCATCACCATCTGCACTGTCACCATCCAAATAACAATAATAACAATATAAGCCAAAATTCTGATACTCCCAACTCGAATCCTGAATCAGTCACTGCCTCATCTGCCCCTTCGATTATAACCTACTTCTCAGGGAAGCTCTACTCCAAGGGTCTCAGCTCTCCGTCACCCACTCTCCATCCAAGCGATCCATCTGATCCCGTACATTTTGAGCAGCTTCCGGAAGACACTCCGCTAACTCGCGAAGAGCCCGGTGGATTCAGGTGTATTTTCTGTCTGTACACGGCGCCCTCTCTGGACCGACTGCAGGTTCACTACTCGCATCATGGGATCCAGAATCTGCGCAAGTCGGTCAATGATGCCCAGAAAATAGATACCACTACTTTGGGATTTAATGTAAGCTCCACACATATTGTTACACATATAAGGTACATATATCACTTTATATATTTAATTTAATTGTAATTGTAATCGTCTTTGAGAAATCATATATTATTGTATATAGAGTATAGTATAGTATAGTATAGTAGAAATACGAATACAAATACAAAAATTAATGCCAATTTAATTTTAAATATTTCGTTTCCTTTGATTTTTATGTATACTCTATTTAACTTCAAAATTACTAGAGAAGTATTTTTATCCTCACAATAGATTTTTTACACTTTAAATGATGTACTCAAGACTTGTAACTTCTTTAATTATTAGAATAAATCCAAATTTTGTCAATTTTTTATTAATTATTAATTTTACAGTTTACTAGAAACATACTTAAGCTAAGATTTATATAAAAAAAGATAAAATCAAAATTGCACTTTTATACATATATAGAATAGAAAGTCTAGGTATATACTTACGCATACATAGATTATAAAATATTATCCAGTATTTGGATACCTGGTATTCTTGGAGTGTTATCAAACTGAATTAACTGTCATTCATTTACTACCAAATATATGCCTGACATGTCAAAACAGTTTATAGATTATTTAATTTGAGGTATGATATATAACGTAGTGATGATGATGCATTGATACGAATGCATTATAACCATTTAATTAAAGTATGACAGTAGGTATATCAATGTATGTCAATGATAATAATTTTCAGTAAAAAATTTCAGACGTATTATTTACACGTTTATTTTGCACATGTATAAAAAAATTAAGAAAATATTCATTTATTGCTTTAAAATTTGCGATATTCTTTTAAAATTTTAGTATTTCTTTGTTTGAGGAAAAGTTGCAACCAATGTATATAGAAATAGAGATAGACAAAGATATCGAATTTTCACAATTTTGTATTAGATTGTCTCAAATATCTATATGTATAAATAGATATAGATTCAGAAATTGAATTACTTGTGCAAATAAAATGGAACAATTAATTGTAGAAAAACAGCTTACTTCCTTGTTTTCTCCGTTAATCTTTGTGATTAACATCGATTTAAATAAACATGCTAGATTGACAAATAATTATGGAAGAAAACAGTCAACTAGTCTAATGCATGTAAATTTGTGCAAGTAAATTAACGAAATTCCAAGCTGGCTAATAAACGAATATAAAGAACAGTGTTGAAAAGAGTCATATAGTTTGATTTCTTCCTTTTCACTATTTCTAGAATAATCACGTTTAGTTAACACATATACAAGGTTATTAATTAACATATTCTTACCACATAGGTATACATATATATATGTATTACTTTCAAATTATTTATTTTCGCATAACTATATGTAAATTGTCATGGCACATGTTTCACGAAATAAACTTTCTCTTTATATTTAACGAAATTGTTGAATTATAGATATATAAAAAGCCAAATAGCAAAGATAAACAAAATTAGTAACACATAAAAATGCTTGAGTGTTACATATTATTTTAGAGTGAATTTTAAAAAATATACAAATGTAATCAAAGTAAAACAATTTTTTCTATAATAAAGCACTGTCAATTTTTTTCTGATATTTAAATAATTTATGAACTTAAACAGGTAGTATAGTATTATATTTTTATCTTAGTTACAGTTTTTTGTTTTGTTTAATCAACCAATTTTATAATTGATAAAATGATAAAACCGAATATTTTTCGTCAGAAACCTGATAATACAATTTACATAATACTAAAAGAAAATTGTATATTCATAAATTGCTTACATACGATCAGTATGCTCATAATTTTTAGAGGGCACATTCTGTGTAATTTTATGTATGATAGATTTTGTAACAAGTATTTAAGAATCTCTTTAGCATGCGTCTATCACGAGTAGATTATAAAATTGACGTATAATTTTGAAGGATATAACAAATTAGCTGACATAGTAAATGTTTGCCTCAGGCACGTGAATGAAAGTAATAATAAATGTATATGTAATAAGTAGTTCCAACATGTCGATTTTTTAAGACAGCAGAATTTATTTCCAGATAGCTCAGTACCTTCTATAGGACACCTGCCATTTCGGAGTAGGAACAATTTGATTGACTATGTTGGCAGATGCACATGCTGTGTAGAACGTCTATATAACTGTAGTATGGCCATGGGATGGTACATACTAGTCACTATATTGCAATTTGCTTAATACAAAATTTTAAATAAGAAATATAGAAAGGTCTCTTGCAACCAAATGCAATGTCTAAACTAAACACATATACCTATACAGAAAGAAGTCACCAAATATTCATAGGAAAATTCCGTATTTATTGTATTATGTTGAGTGGTATACTGCATGTCCATATATACATACATGTTCAATATGTAAGTCGAAAACTAGGCTAGAACCTCAAGCTGGTTTTCCCTTCCAAGAGAATACGAACTAGAATAAATTTTGAGGTAGGCCAACTATCAATGACAAAAATTTCTCAATCATGGTTATCAGGTTGCTCTTATTATATGCTCATTATATATGTATATTCAGTTATATATCTTAGAACTCATGTGTGTTATAAAGAGTTACCTTGCTTATGCTAGTAATTTTATATAGAATAATATTTAAATGTGTATTTTATTATTGAAGCTTTAAAGTATTAGTTGTTAAGTTATAAGTAATATATTTTATTTTCCCGTATAAATATTCTTTAATTTCATTAAAATAGTATATACATTTATAGTAACAACAATTCAAGTGAAACAGTTATTTAAAAATAAAACATGATTTTGTAATAGTCACAACAAGCAAAAATCTCTAAATTACATGTATATTACTTTGAAATTATTATCGTATTCAAAATGGAACAATTACGTTTTTAAAGAATTTTCCATGAGTGTATTTCAATTTTTATTGTGATTCTTTATTAATGTTTCCAAATATCGCGCGTGGAAAATCGAAAGTAAAAAAGTAATGCATGGTACCACGAATACAACCTTACCAAAATTATACTAAACAGTATAATTTTCCACAATAATATGTAAATATAAATATTTTATACTTTTTAATAGTTTTGCAGTATATAATGGACACGTAGATTTGTTCTTCTAAAATAAATCAATTTTCAGGTTATCATATACCTACAAATATTTGTTCGTATTAGTCTAAGTATTATATTTCATAGGGCACATTTTCCATTTTCCATTTTTCATTATTCAGTTTTCCTTTCATGACAAATAATTTATAAATATTCAGCTCAAGTAAGTAAATAATACAGCATGTATTTTTTTATATAAAAGCTAAAGCAGCCTTGAAAATAATTGAATTAAATAACATTTGAAACCCTGAAAACCACAAGTATTTTCAATTTTACAAAGATTTTATCTTCATGTAGAAGTGTGTATCGATTTGTTTTTGTAAAAGAATACAAGGAAAAACAAAAAGTTTTATAAAAGATAGACACACTATATTGATGGGAGTTTCCGTGCATTATAACTTTTTAGACTATAAAAAGAGGACATTTTGATGCAGCTCCTCCATGATCAATTACGCTATTGTGCATTACTTTATAGAATTCTATTCGTCTATATCATATATTCAAAATTTTAAAAATTGAAAAGCGTATTCAATTTCTTATGGAAAATTAGTTTATATTACATCTATATATATATTAACGTCATTTTCTCTATTCATTTTTGAAACTTACAGTATCTCAAAATAACTGAAAACAATTTTTCTCAGATTCTCAATTTTGTAAATAATTCTTACTAATAAAATAATATATATTTAAAGCTATACTTATAAAATTAAATAATAATAATTTCTTTTCTGAGTTATATAAACTTTCCAAAATAATATAATCCGTTTCATATAATCCACAAAAGATACATTTGAAATTATTATTATATGTTTACAACTTATATTTAGTTATCTTAAACGAAATCATAACTAAGCTTCGCATATCCTATATATATACATACAAATGTATATTTAGAATATTGTTATATAAAACTTAGAATCGTGCAGAATTAACAATATCAGTAGATTTAAGCTAAATTGAGTATATTTAGACACCAAAATCAATTTACAGAGTTGTATAAACTACTTTTGACAAAGAAATAAATATATCCTAAAACAAAGAATCTAACAGTATAACTAACTACATCTGAAATAAGTTATCATGACTCATGATAAATTAGTTGAATAACAAATTATTACAAAATATGACTTCTCACCTCTAAAACAAACGGTTGCCTTCAAGGTACCACATAAGAGCTCAGCAATTATAATTCTACTTCTATGTAATTTGAATACTATATAGGGTATATGGACACAGCTGATAAACCTATATAATATACAATATGGTTAACTATATTTTTATTGTATCATTTATCTCCTTCATGGTCGGTAATCTTTCCTCTATCATCGCAGGATCGTCCAACATTGTTACCACTTTTCACCTTAAAGAAAGGCATTTATACCAACACACTTAAGGCGTACCCTGAAGGTGCGATATAGCGGTTTTCACGACAGTATCCACCATGTTGTCTGTACAATATATTATTTGCCTTAAAATCAGCAGCATCCCATGTTCATCTTAAAACAGGAAAATATTTATCGCTCTTTGTGTACACATACAGGTAGCACCACTGTACCGCAGCATAGTTTTAAGTGTCACAATGATACACTGATCGTCACTAAGGGAAACGCCGTCTTTATGGACTTGTCCATGATTCCGTGTCATCTACAAAACTAAATGACTGCAGTGTCGGCTTCTTCCATCATGTCTAGGTAGTCACCCCCTCCTCCACACACACTCAGTGGACTTTTTCTTCGACGACAACGACCAAAGTACCGTTTTTCCGACACGATGCACACTACCTGCTAAAGGTCTATCTTAAACATGCACGCGATAGTGGTTTGGTTATTTGGAGGCCTGCCGACTCCCTATGTTACTAACGAGCTAGTGTAAAGATCTCTTTATTAAGACGACGACCAAAAGAAAGGACAGGAGTGCATCATATACGCTAGTTTGGCGTTCCCCTATAGTGCCAACCTGATGGTGGTATGCAATGTGTAGTTTAGTAGTGTGTATAGTGGGTGTGTATACATTTAATCATTGCCAGGCGGACAACCTGCACACTATAATACAGATAACATGTCATCTCTCAGTACGCCCTAATAGATTTGATGGTGGTCAGTAGCAAGTTAATTTGTGGAAGCTGTGTCACATGCTGCCATCCTGTCGTGCAATGCCAATAAGTCGTCCCCAGGGAGGCGAGGAAATCCTAACTGCAAGAAAGCTGGGCAAAAGAGTTCGAAAGGGGAGGAGAAGATGGGTGCCTGAAAAGATGCGAATGGGATTGAGGGCATGATAAAAAGAAATTGATGCAAACGCTAATGGCAAATTGGCCGATACTGATGCATGCTAACTATGTATGTCATAAACGACTGGTAACATATCGAATATGCATTTCGTCTGTATTTTATTATACCTGTGTGCGTATAATGCGTTGCGTTCCAGGTTGTAAAGCAAATAAATGAGATTTTCCTAATATGGGGTCTTGTTACGATGATCAACTCCTATAATATAAGTCATACTACACTTTCAACAGGTTTATAATGTCAATCTGATGTCTCTATATTTATCCCACATTCACTTGAAAGGTTAAATTTGTAGTTTTAAGTTAATACATTTTAGAATATTTTAGAGCACGAAATATTACTTGTCGTATGCCACTATATTTTCTTATATGCGAAATTAGTCATATATTTTTGTGACAACAATATAATACACCATTTCATCAAGAATCTTTACTCTTTACTCCTTATTCGATTAGATACAGTTGATAACATTTCTTTGTTATTTTAAAAGTAATTTTCCAATATAGAGAGAAAGTTGGCTTCAATATAGTTATTAAAATGTCTTTGATGTTTTCCACTTATCGTGTTTGTATATTTAGCTTATAATATGATAACTTTACTCCAAAAACTGAAACTAATTGAGTTTCGACAATAACATTTCTAAATGTTTTTCTTTCAAACTTCAGGTCATACAATAAATTGTTATCTGTCATCTATGTCCGCCATGTTAGTCATTTCAATAGATGCTTGCGCACAAAAGGTAGCAAGCCTTCAAATTGCTTTTTAATCTCATTGGCACCACATAGCTGATTTATTGATGGTTTCCAATCGCTCTCCTGTCAGTGAAATGGCTGATCATACAGCAACGTTGTCATTATAATATACACATTGTGTTTGTCAACACTCATTTGAATTTTCCGAATTCAAGAATTTCGAGATTTCTGAAAATTATAAAAAAACGAGATTCTAAATCAAGCTAAAAACAAAGCATTAAATATAACGAACTTGTATATAATAAGTAATAGGTAGATTGAAAGATATATTTTTCATATAGAAGAAATTTGTAATCTTCAAGTTAGGCATTTCGCATGAAATGTAAACGAATGTTTGAATTTTCAATATTATATATTATATATTTCTTTACATATTTTTCATTATTATGCAAATTAATTCTTTTATTTATTTATTTATTTATTAATTAATTTAAATCATAATCAATTAAATCGATAAAATGTCAATGATTTTTTGTTCCCTATCAATAATTTCAATATAATTTTTGACAAATATTTTGGTTTATTGAAATTATTTTAGACATGTTTTTAATGAAAGGAAGGTCTTTAGAATTATGGTTCGGCATCTTTACTCCTTGAAATTATTAAATATTAATGCAGCGAAAAAATAATTAAAACAGTTAAGCATTTAGAACATTTTCGAAATATATAAATAGGTAATATATATAAATAGGTAATATTAACATGTTGTTAAAGAAAAACAGCTTGATTTTATGTAACAAAATACACGCATATGTTAAATACCTACTGAACTGAATGTGTTTATTGTAATATAAAATTATTATTTTAAAACGATTATTTCTAATGTCGAAATCATTTATTATTTCTTTGTATAATAAAAGCGTAAAATATAAAATGCTTTTAGAAGCTTGATATCAAGATTTTAAAAAGTTTAATTTAGATTGTCAAAAGTTTAAAATTGATGCCTTTATTTAAATTGTTCAGAATGATTATTAGAAATTTTCTGTTTAAATAAATTGTACTGAATTAAAATGGGTTAAAAATTTGGACTACATATTTCTTATGTTTTATAATCCAAAAAGTAGTGTAGTTTTTCCTTCTAATATAAAAAATATTAAAATAGTTACGCTTGTTGTTATTTTTTAACAATGAAGAAAATAATTTCTACACTTTTATAAATTTATTTGTAAATGTGTATCATACATTTTATATCATTCAGAACGACTTATCCAAACGCTTTTCACAAGACCTGAGTAACAAAATCGTAGGATTAGACGGCAACAATCAGCAATATTCTTCTTCGTCTCCAAGAAACGAGATTGGCACTTCCATCGCAGACCTCAACACGAAGCGAGAACATGCTACAATAGAAATGGACGAAGACGACGACGACGAAGAAGCTACACCCTACAACACGCAGCTGCCAGACAAGGTAGAGAACGAAGAAGAGGACCAAGAGAACACATCTAGTCTGAGCAGTTCCTCGAAACCACCACCTAGCAGCTCTGTAGCATCCAGCTTCCCCACTAACTATCCCACCAACACCGGCCTATTCGCCACATCGCAACTCCTCTCTTCGGCTTTCACCGCTTCGGGCATGCCTGTAACCTCCGACGCCTCATCGCTGGCAGCAGCAGCTGCAGCAGCCGCGAGCCAACACCCCTCAAGTGCGGTAGCTGCTGCATGTGCCGCCTGGTATGCCGCCTCGCCGCTCGGCCACCTGATGACGTCACCACTGCTCTCTCTGCCCCCGGGGTTCCCAGGATTGGGAGGTGGTGGGGGTGGTCATAGCTATAACAACCAGAGGAGTGGGGCGGTAGCACAGGTAACACCGTCACATGCAGCGCTACACACACATCACCACCGTTCACTATCCTCTGCCTTCTCCAGTCCACTGTTTCCATCTATGAATGGCAGTGGCGGTGGGTATCACTCTATGATGCGCCTGTTGCCCTCGTGCAAGATGGAGTCGCCACCGTATGAGGACCAAACAGGGATGAATCAGAACGGTCACATGAATGGAAATGGGTCACTTAATGACCAGGGTAAGTGAATATGCATTTAGCAGTACTTCACAAGGTAGTTTTTTAATTTAATTAAATACAAATATATATATATATGTATACATAACTATGTTTTTTATCTAAACTTTTGAAATAAAAAAGGAATACCTTGACAATAATATATATATTTATTATTAAATTACTGAAGATTTTTTTAAACAATACTAATTATATAATTATAATAGAAGTAAACATTCTATAGATGTTTTTAAATAGTTAAGCACACTTAGCTATGTAGTTTCACGGTTATATATCTAATATTTGTTAGGGGTAACATATTGTAGTTTAATTTAACAAGATATATTATAAAGGTATGACTTTGTGTAGGTAAAATTAAATAAATAAAAGAAGAATATATTTTTAAATCAACAGTGTAGTTATATTGTGAGTAATCGTTGAATATGTACACTTAAAATATAATAATTCTAATTAATGATATTTATTGATATTTATTGATTTTGATAAATAAATATTTAATAGTAAATAAAATACGAAGTCATATTCTTCAAATATAAAAAAGAGAAATAATTTAATACTCGTACAATATAAAAAATAAGTTAATATGCCACATGATTGATCGTCGTCGATATATCGGGAGCTTATAGAAAGTATATGAAATGAGCACTATACAAACTAAAATATTAAACCGTGTTATTTTTAAAGTGTCAAATTTTAGTTGCAATGAAAATTACAATAACATATATATTGATTAGATTTACAATTCTTATATGATGTTTCAATATCTGTTAGCATCATATATTTATTTATAAGTTAATTTAAGTTATATTAGATTTATATTTATATTTATATTTATATTTATATACAAACAAGAGATGATATCCATCAACACTTAAAAGAATGGCTGTACTTTTGATATAAATTTACAATAAATTAATGAAATACTTTATTAAAACAGCCTAATAAAGAAAATCTAATCCAACTTATTTGTATTAAAACATTTTAAATATATATTACATAACTATACTCACATATTAGTTTCATTTTTGGATAACAAATAGTAAACCCGTTTTTCATCAAAATGATACCGAGTTTCTGGGTTTTTTCGATCTTATTTACAAATCATGTGTTTTACTTTATAATACGTACACAATGAGATACCAATATATATTATATTATGCAACTAAGTTTAAATTAAACTTTATTTAAGTAGGTATATGTTATACAATAAACATATACCATTCTTTTTCTTTCAAACGATTAGCAAACAATGACATTTTCTATCCAACCAGATAATTTCTCTGTTACCATGTTTATAAAGTCAAAATTTATAGATCAAAATAATATTTGCAGACTTACATATTATTACAAAATTAAATCTTTTAATAGGAAGTAAATATACCAACATTATTCATATACTTAATTTTAGACAATCTCTGAGTATAAAGCTACATACATATAATATGACAGTCAAGTTATACCTCCTAGAGCGAACGAGATAGTTATGTATATAATTTACAAAATAAAGAGAGAAAGTGAGAAAGAGTCAGAGAGCGACATTTCAGCAGTGTTGCGAGAGAAGCTTCACTTCCGTGTCTGGAAAGGGCGGAGAGCAAGAGAGGGGAGGTTTTGGAGAGCATCTGACCGAAGACGCGATAGTCAGCGCTTCGGACTGTGTTTCCTCTGTGCGCGCGATCTCAACATTGTCAGCTGGACTAAGAGGGGTAGTTGTCCCTCCTGCAGAGAGCGCTCATGAGTTACAGGCAGGTCGTTGACTTGCTTCAATGTTCCCCAGAAGAGGCCTCTTGAAGCAAATCAAGGACCTAGAAGGGCTCCGGTGTCCACCCGTTGAGGAAACGTGACAGGTCTCGATGACACGACATTTGGCCTCTTGAGGCGGAGCTCTTGCTCCAGAGTTATTAGCACTTGGAGCGTTTGACAGGAGGGAGTCTGATCAAGTGTCGTCGTTCTTCCGAGCGAGGTAGAGACATGCAGGACTTAGAGAGGAGGCTAAGAACAAGAGACTAAGAGAGTTAAATGAAGTAGAGAGAGTGAGAGGATAGTCAGAAGAAAAGATAGGTGCATCCGTGGGGTAGAAGACAACTTGACTAGCAGTATTATTTAGTTTGAATATTCTCTTTAAAAGATTTTATGTAAAAAGAGATCAGTCTAAATACTTAACATATAAATACATACAACCAAACCTACGATAAAAATATGCAATATAATATTATTAATTAATGTTACGTCGTAAGTGTCTTTAATAGCTTGACTAAATTGTGCAAATATGTCATAATTATTCTACTTTACACCATAAGTGAGAGTGATAATACGAAGTGATTCTTAAGAGTATAGATCATTATTCTCAATATTACTGATAGCTATGTATATATTATGTTATATTCGTGGTTAGTACTCTTATGATTAATATCTATATTTACTCATGATTTTCAATAAAACAACTGATTTAAATTAACAATTAATTCGATATTTTAATGAAAAAAAGTCAGTTTTTAAGACATGTCTTTGAATAGTATGAAGAGCACTAGTGAAACATAATAATGTAATAGATTCATTTAAGGAATTAGTTAAATTAGTTAATAATATATAGCTATATCTATATATTTTATATAAAGCATGTCATTTATTAAATATATGACCTCATATATCTATTCTTATATAATTTATAAGAATGGTAATTTGCATAATTGAATAAAATTATGAAATTTTTTGTTGTTTTATTTGTTATACATACATATATATATATTTATTTATATTATCTTCAAAAATATATAAATACTTTATTGAGTCTATTATACAGTTTCTTTTTTGCAGGAGCAACTGATTACTTACCATCACAATATAATTTTAAATTAAATGTTATATTCTTTCTTAAAAGTTCGTATCATCGTTATATCTTGATTGAATATATTATTCATATTTTATATAAATACTTTTCTTATAAACTATTACTCTATGTACATGAGATCTCACTGCAACATTTCCCTCCTGTCTATCCTACAGACGACGGTAAGAGCCCCACTTCTCCCTACAGTGCTGTGGGCGGTGACAGTGATCTCCCCACCTCACACCCGGCCTCTCTCGTCGACCCCGACGATTCCACCAACAGCACATCCTGTACCGGAGGAAGCAACAAAAACTCCCCTGCCATGTTCAGCATGCGTCGAGCTTCAGGCTTGAGCAGAACCAACCTACCCTTTTCCGCGCGCAGGAAGCTATTCAATTGGATTGTTGATCACCTTAAGGAGCCCTACCCCTCCGAGGAGGAGAAACTTCGCCTCGCCTTGGATACGGGGTTGTCAAGGACAACAGTCAACAACTGGTTCATCAATGCTCGTCGGCGCTATGTGAAGCCTTTACTCCAAGGTCGACTTGTCCTCCAGTCAGGCATGTTTAAGACCGTTGTTCCGGGAAACGCCGGTACAAGCCCCGGAGGGGGCAAGATGCCCAGTGGGTTGACTCAGCAACTCCACGCGAAACTTGCTGACGCTGGGGAGGATGCAACACCGATAAAACCAAGAGAACGGATATCCCCCGCAGCTACTTCACGATTTTTACAACAACAACTTCAACAGCCACCGAAAATGGAATACGAGGTTGGGGAGGATTTGTCTATAAACAGTTGTCGCAACGGTGTCAAGCAAGAAGCCTATCATTGTACACCGGCCCCCTCTAGTGACCTTGATCAGGCTTTAGACCTGCACAAATAGACACAGATTCTGCTATCGTTTAACCTATATCTATAAAAAATTATGTTAAATATAGCATGTGACCTATTGGTAACTTTTTGTTGAACTTATCCCACTTTGAATATGTATAGTATTTGTTACATTTTATCAAGATTATTCTTACTGAGTTTCATTAACAGCTGCATTTGTAATATATTTTGTTTTTGTATTATTAATTATTTTTCGCATAACAATGTGCTAATTAGCTAGCCAATAATAAAATAATACCAACTTAATATAAGTCGACTAAAAATTCCTATTCATCTATAGGTATTATGCCTACTGATTTGTTTTTATCTGCATATTTTTTATATCTCCAAACAAATAATAGTGAGATACAAAAAACATTAAATATAAATACAACACATAGAAATGTATTTATTTGAAACCAAAGATGACAAGGAAATGTAAGAGTTTTTTTCCGACTAACAATGTTTATTTATATATTATATTCAATATTCACCTTTATCATTATGATATTACTTACAATTTCCATGATGTAAAAAATATATCAGTATCATAACAACTTACCAAAGACTTATTTCAACTATTGTCATTTAGTCGGTTTTACTTGCCTGTTACATAGTAATCTATGACTTAAAGCGGACGATACTATTCCTGTTCCTACTTCCTTCGCATATTTATTTGTTTTTATATACTCCATATATATATTTCTTTGTAGATTATAAATATCGAATTTTTGTATTTACTTTATGATCTGCATATATAATCAGTTTTGTATATACACAATAATTATAAATTCAATTAGCAACTGTAGCAATCATAATATTATATTCATTGTTTTGTTTAATTATTACGTGCAGAAATAATCTAATACCAGTGGTATTTACATTATTATTGACCCGCAATACTTATATTACATATCTACATTATACTGTAAAAAGACATAATCAATATTTTATGTAATAAATAAGATACTTTTAGTTGAAGCGGTTGTAAAGTATACTTATATACTTATTTTCAGAAACATGCCAATTTAATTAATAATAAATATGTTAGAAATTCTAAGCTCTTTTCAATTCTACGCTTTCATTTAAGTATTATAAAATGGATCTGGATACTGGTTATTTGCCATACAAGTAATAACATGAAGAATAAGTTATAAATAAACTTTTATATAGAATAACTTCAAGATATAAAATAAATTTTAATATATATTAAGGTTCAATTTTGATCTTTATAATCAATTTAGTCAATCTGTCTTGATGTTAAGGGTTTAATCATTTATTTATTTAAACAATGCATTGTATTATTTTTAGTAATGAAGGTCATTATTAAACTTTCATTTCACTATTTCAGTCAATCATAAATCATTTGTATTAATTCACGTGCAAAGATAGTTTTCACGAAAATTATTTATAGCATTTTGCTGGAATAACAGTTTGAATACTGTTCTATTTAATTTTTGTTAAATATCATGTAACTTAAATGCTTATTTTAGAGCTGTTTATTACTGACCTATTAAAAATAGCATATCCTAATCATTAATAAAAATTTACGATTACTTTTTATGTATTAATTTAATTGCAGATTTAAAATATGAGCTAAATAAAAGCAGTATTTATAAATGTATACGTGTATTGGTATTGGTATAGTGTAAATGCTTTAATATATGCAAAAAATAAAAGTAAGACAGGATTATATAAATAAACAGTTTTCATGATTTTCCTTTTTTATAATTACATTGAATATATTGTGTACACCAAACTATTAAAATTACGAGAAGGAAGGCTCAGATTTTGTGGATTTCTATAATATAGCCCATTACTTATTTTAAATTCCAATTGTCAACGAAACTTTCACATAATATAGTGGAAATATTGATTTAAGCAAACATATGAAAAAAACTAAAATTCAAATATAAACACATATACAATAAAAAAGTATGAAACACATACAATACTTTATAGTATAATAATGAAATAAATAAAATTCATAGTTACTAAAACTAGCCATCTTTGACCGTATTGTAATAGTTTGATTTTTGACCTTTTGATGTATTAGAGAAAATAGGAATTATAATAACTTTCAAAAATAATATCTACCTATAAAATAAAACTATCATTTTCTTATATTTATACCGCTTAAAACAATAATAAATATATATTCATTCCTAAAATTCAATTATACTATGCAGCTCTCTGATTTCCCATTTTATCTCAATGTGTAGGATAAAATGGGATAAGTATATGTAGATTCTGTAGTTATTTAAATCCATTAATCAATTAGTTTATCAGATATATCCAACACAACCATTATTAAAAATACACTTCTACATTATGGCAGATTTCGGAGATCTTTTTAGTAACATAGTAGATGGAATGGAAGACTGGCCTACTGAAGCGGATATTGCATTACTGGACCAAATGGACACAGCAGCATTAACATCATCATTATACTCACGCTTTGTATCGGTTTCGGACGATATAGAATTTACAAATTCGGACCAAATTCACAAATAAAATTGTGTTCCGATAGTACTGGTGAATACCTACTTTATAACGAAAGGATGTCAAAAAACAAATAATATGGTCTCAAACATTGCCGAAGGAGACTCGCATCTACGCAAGACCTCAATACCCTGAAAAATGCTCTTACAAAGAATTTATTTCCCATCGGCTTAAAGGTCACAACTTGAAAGGTTCTTCATATTTTTATTTGGCCTGTAAAACAAACCAGTCTATAAGTGATGTTTGGTACAAAGCTAGTCCTTTAGGTATTCATAGTATCGAATCCGCTACCAAACTTTATTTGCTGGATCAGAAAAGCTCTTGACAAATACAAGTCTGAGACGTACTGCTAAGAATCGACTTGTGTCAGCTGGAATTCCTCTGAGATAGCACAGAAAAAAACCGGACGCATCAGTAGTGCAGCTGATGCTGCATACATTGACGCATCTATTTACGAGAAGAGAATGTCTGCTGCAATTTATGGCACATCTTCAAAAATATTCAATCAAGCTATGAATCGGGGAATATCTACAAGGGAAGCACTGAGAAGACAGTGGACACTGGAGGCCATTCAGTTCAATTCAACTTTAATGCTGGTTGTAATGTGAACATTTACAATTCATAATTATTTATTTATCTTTTAACAACATTTTGCTGAGATGACTGTTCAAAGTGGATTGTACTTTGTTAATTATGTTTTAATGTTTGTAGTAGATTCTGAAAATAATCGTTAATTTAAAAAAAATTGCGGAGATTATTTAAAAAGAATTCACCGCTGTTATATTGGAGATCTACCATTGAAAGTTATATATATAAATATATTTTTTTTATTTATTTAACACTTTATAAGCAATATTATGAAATAATAATTTTTATTTATGAAATATAGTCTCTTTAAAATTTTATAGTCTTCAATATAGTGCTTACTAACTATTCTTAAAAATATATTAACTTTTGATCATGTAAACATCTACAGTATACTCCTATATTGATTTCCCAACTGTATGCCTGTATATATCGTGTAATTCGCCCGAGTGGTGACGAATTAACAGGAGCATACTGAATTAGATAATATTAATTAGATAAAAAGCATCAACAAATAATTCTAATCGAACAATAAACCGCTCCGGTGGGATTATTTTTACAAAAATGGAGACAACACGGAGATTTACGATAGATATCTATCTTTTTCAGCTTATTCGGGACGATTAACTTCACTTAGCACTAACACTCTAGCTATTTACTATCTATAGGAAACGTAAATACAACATCAACAGGATATTGAAAAATAAAAAAATAAAAATATTGTACAGTAAAACTAGGGCGTAAAATACGTTATTGTAAGTAACCTAACAACATACTCGTATTAAGCAGGATTAATGTTCTTAAGGGCAAACACAGGAAAATTACAACATGAAGATGCAATGTTAAACATCGTGGATTATTTCCAAGAATATTTAAGTAAATCTAAAGTATCCTCTATACTACTTATGAAATCTATATAAAATCAAAATAAGTACGCAAACAAAAATCAAAACCGATTTTGCTGTTAGGAAAATTGTCCTTATTATAGAGTTTTTCACAGTAGAGTACTAAGTTGCATATGGCTAGTAGTATATTATTTGAAGTTGAGTAAAGCTAAAACCTGTTTTTGAAATGTTTTGAAAAAATAATTCAATTTAAGAAAACATATTTAAATCATGTATATCAAAATAGGCTATCTCTATCTCTAAGTATATAAAATATGGTGATTAAATTTGTCATAAATAATTGTGTAGTATTATTGAAATATTGTACGATATAATTTTTGGAAAGATCATAAAATGCTTTTGTGAAAGCAATAAAATTATATATATATATATTTCCAATATTTGGAAAAAATTTCAGGAAAATTACTTACCTTTTTGCTTGTTATTTCACATGGGTAAAACAGGACGAGTTTGCCGAAGTTATCATTTAAAACGATTTGGAATTCTAAAATAACTTTTAGTTTACAATATGGCACTTTCGAAATTTTACCTGTGAGTCAAATTATGGTGCTTATGGCTGTAATAGTTCTGGAGATATATAAAGGCTCAAAAATACACTTTGCATATGAAAATGGCTATATGCCCATACCCCCTAACTCTAACTCACACTCCAATGTCCAACAAAATCCGTATGCATCTTACCGGGCCACAGAAGACTGGACCAGAGGAGGCAGCTGATGAGAGTCGCCAACAAGAACCAATCGTCCAGCAGGGGCTACAAGTAAGAGCGGTGCCAGACATGTGGGCTGAAGGATCTGACCTGCCTCGTCCACTATAACGGCATCGAACCGCGTGTGTGCCAGAGCTGCGTGTCGGCAGCTCAGACACGTGGTGGCCACCAGGTGCTGATGTTCGAGAAGGAGGGAGAGATAGAGTCACTTAATCATAGACAATCACATTCTACTAAATAACACCTACTAAGTATCAGGCTCTGTAACATAAGACAATGACCTATTTTTTACATTATGCTGACAGGAAAATTCCCTCATAATCGACTGAAATTCACAATATCTCGGTCATTCGGGCAGCTATCGAAAAATTATTTTCAATGCCAGAATCATCAGAAAATGTTACCGCTATATTCTCAAGTTGGTGTCTCTGAGTGTATAATAAATACAGCACATATTATACATTTTTTAATGAAGTTTGTCAAATATTTCCTACAGAAAGGACATTAGGAAGTTTCGTTCATCTTTCTATGTAAAGTAGTACAAATTCAGATATTTATAAGTTAAACGCTTTGACACGACTGAATAAAAGAACATTTTCAGCACTGACAAATTACATGAAAGTATCCAATTATCAATATAATTATATATATACATATTTTATGTGTGTGACTGTCCAATTTTGGTATAATTCTTTTGAATATAAATCAATAAATATTGAACAATAATACCTACTTTGATATAATTATTTATATTATATACTGAGACATTTTTGTAACAAATTACGCAGCATACTACAGTGTGCCACCATTCTCAGAATTTTCGGAAATTTAGGAAAGAATAGGTAAAAGCTTTATCTCTTTTTAAATAATCTCTAGTATTAGAAGATCTCCAAATGATCTCTAGTGCCTGTCATTTTGTCAGTACATGCACTGCAGACCTAACAGTCCAGATTTGTTGAAATTTGATATTTGAATATAGAGTCGAGACTAGAATCCACAAACTAAATAATTAACAGGACACTATTCTACCATTTGAGTCACTACAGTTTCCACTATATGTATTTCTAAAATTTCCTATTTCTATTGTGAATCAGAAACTGAAGTTTTATGAAAAATTTAAATTGCATGATTATTCTGCAATGTTATCCAATATTAGTTAAACTTAAGCTGCAACTTAGATCAGAGATCTGGTTAACAAATTATCTCGCGAATGTTGCATTATATTCAACATTCTACAAAATCTAAGATAGTAACGTTTAGCAAAGTTCATGTGTACAATTATTTTATTAAAAATTCTATTGTCTTTTCCACATTATCTAAACGAGTATATCAATATGAAATATATCTCACTTGTGGCAATCAATAAAACTAACCAATTAATTTCTATCAAGGATCAGTTACGGATTTACCTGTATTTCTTATTTTACTTTTATTTACAAATTGTTCTTGGCTCTTAGTTATTCTAATAGTTATTGCCCAATGATTTTCCTCTAATCGAGAGAGTCACCTTGGAATCCACCAGAGCAGCCAATTGTTCCACTGATTTCACAGAGGCAACTTGTTCCTCGAAACAGAACGAGCGCAATTCTGTTCTCGTCTTGTCCGATCGGCCTAAACGAAGAAAGTCTACTTCATGCTAGAAGAAGAGAATACACAGAAAGCAAGTAGTCAAATATCAGAAGCAACAAGGTTCCAAAAGAAAAAGACTGCCAACATTTTATAGGTTTTCCATAGTTTAAATTAATCCATAGATTCGCAATTAAAGTTTTTTTTTGTATTTTGTAATCAACACCTTTCTGTTTATTTCTTTCGGTTCTATTTTCTAATAATATTCTTATTATTTATCAAACACAACTAATAATAATACATAAAACAAGTGTAATGATTTCAAACAATTGTATTGATGGACATGTTGCCAAATTTATAAAAAATAACAAAATTGTTCAAATAAAATACAAAAATCTTAAAGATCTCAAAATCTCAAAAATCTTGTACGTGTCGTTATTAAACTGTTTTTAAAAATGCATACACATTTATAAAATGAGTTTAGCGAGAAATTGTTTTAGAAATCATACCACGAACATGCAATACTTTATTATAGATTTTTGTTCTAAATATCATCTCAATTTCAACAGTCTGTAAATCAGAAAATGTTCCGATCTCAGGGCTTATTTCTTTCAATTCCTACCTCATGCAGTTTGAGGAGAACATTATCAACGGCAGAATGGGTGTAACTCGTGAGCAGAACTCGAGATCCCAGCGTGAGTAAGATACGAATCAGAGCCACAATTGTTGATGTCTTGCCTAAATTAAACAATATGGACAAGAGAAGAGTATAGAAAGAGCACATTTTGATGGGATGAAATCCACAACTTACCAGAGCCCGGGTATCCCTTGATGAGTGTGTAGTCTTTGGACATGAGCACTTTGAGAATAGCGCTCCTTTGAGCTGGGTTCAATGGCTTCATGATCCCACGAACTAAAGGTATATGAAGATTGAGAATTTGTGAGAACGAATGAGAAGATTTTTCGCTCAAAACTTAAAAATATATTAGCCATTTGTTTCAATAAGTAATTTGATTTCAGATGGTTTTTTTAAATCATGAAATTAAAATAGTGACAGTAGTATTTTATAATTAAACTGAGCAAAAATAATATATAAAAATATATGAGGCAATAGGCCACTTTACAATTTGCATAGTTTAGGTTTGTCGAAAAGTTCACTTGAAGCAAATAATATTTCAATCACTCTTTATTTTCAGTAGTTCACTAAAATTACTTTAAGAAAGTTATTGGAGCTCATTAACTCATGGAAGTCAATTTTGAAAGTGATTACAATTCGAACTCATTGCTCACTGTATCTTGTGAGCAATTAAATTATACTCTAGGCGAAATTTAAACGACTTTTAGCAATAGCACATTTATTGAATGAACAGAATTTGTTGAAGCTTTAACTAAAGACAAACAAGGCGTCATTTAAAAAAATTTACTGGTAGTACTGTTTAAACGAAATTTACTTCGCAGTTGGTTTAGCGATAGGGCTGGTTTCTTACAGACAATAACTTATGACAAAGTGTCAATCAAATTTAAAATATGGTCTATGGCTAAACTTAGTTTGACACATTTATTCTAAACCGAAATGTGAAGTCAACAATAGTATGCACTTTTATATTAGTAAAATTTATTACTAAAATGTGCAATTTTTAAATATAACACCTATTAAATCAATCAACTTTTTATCTCAAAGTTTCATACACAATAAATTTCAAATATTCTTCTAATTCTAATTATTAAATATAGAACAATTACTTAGCCTAATAAATGACTTAATTTGTGTTAACTTGCTGACCCTAAATTACACAGTGTGACTTATAAGCCCCTACGACATAGAAGTTAACGAAAACTTTGCATATAATAAAACGACTATATATCGGTAACTAAGCAACCATGAGCATGTTACTTCAAGATGGCTGAGGGGAAAGCTGTGGTCATTTTGTCATCTCTCTTAGAAAATGGGGTAATTTAATGATCGATTATTGATAAATTTTTTAAATGGGTTCAATTTTTAAAGTACTAATAATTGACCTTAAATAATCCCATTGCCAAGGAAGATAATTGGCAAATAACTATTGTATGGCAAATTATAATTATGAAAAAACGGCTCATGATGGCCTCTAAGCAATTCTAAAGTTGCAAGGTCATTGAATGCTTAGTTGCCGGGATGTAGCCATTAAAAGTATTTATATATTTTAATCATGAAAAGCTTTTGTTAAGTTCTATGTCGTAGGAACTAATGGGAATGCTGAATGGTATATAAATATAGTATACATAGGCACAGTGAATAAACTCACCCTTTTGAATATAAGCTTTCGACAGAGTTGAGTTGAATTGAGGAACTTTGAGATCCACAACGATTTCTCGAATCAATTTCCTGTAATCAGAAAGATAAAAAAGTAAAAGAAAATCGTTACTTAATTTTACTGAGCTTTCTAATTATTGGATACGACACATTGGATATCAATATGACATTTGAATTTGATTGACACTTCGCCAAAAGAAATTATGCGCGGAAGCATCTCTACCGCTAAACTAACTATAATGTTAGTTTGGTTTCAAAAAATGTAGTCAGTAGCTAGTTAAAATTTACGCTTTTGTTAAAATATGGAGAAATGCGGGTCATGTACGCAGTACAGTAAAGAAACAGTGACTAAATGTTGTTTAAATTTTTCTTATAGTACAATTTGATAACTTACAGGGCACAGCGACTAGAATTTAAAATTGTAAATGGTTCAAAAATCGACTTCACACTTATGCATAAATGTAAATGTTCATAAGCTCCACAGACTTATTCTGATTGCATTTGACTACTGAAAACGCCCAGTAATTAAAATAGTGCTTACTTCAAGCATATTTTAAACACAAAATTATTCTAAGCCATTTGTGTGTGTCAGTGTGCTTTATAATGACCATACATTACAAAGATTTCAAAACGAATAAAATATAGATGAAAACACTTACGCAGCAGGCATATCGTTTAACAGGGATGACAGTATACCCAAATTGATCTGTGTTATTTTGTTCGATTGGTATTTATCCATTCGAAATGGACCATATTTATCATCAATGGGCCTGAAGGAAAAACGAATAATATATATACAGTGCGTCATATTCATAAGCTCGTTGTTTAATTATATCATTTAAGTTATTTAGTTTCATCGTTCAGATTCGTTGCAATTTTAAAAGGATTTTATAATTAGTATGACAATAATTAACTTTTGACAATAATCTAGCTTGAGATTTATAAACAAATATCCAGTAAAATTCTACCTTTCATAATGAAAATAAATGTCAAGTAACTAAAAAGTGAGATGGACATTTTCCATGTAAAACTGTATTTGTATACCTCTATATGTCAGGAACCATTACATCTATAAAGACCAAATTTGACACACGGATAAAATTTCGATATGTACGCCATAAAGTAAAAAAATATTTCCGAATTTTGAAGTTTTAAAAAGAAAGCTTAGATAATGTTTTCCTGTTTTACCTCTGTAAAAAGGAGACCAAGATAAGTACTTAGCACATAATTTGTACAAATGCTAAAAATAGACCTAAAATTTGAGTGTATTACAAAAAGATAATTTTATGATTTTTCTAAAAATATAATACTTTATAACTCAAATTTCGATTATAGGGTTTTAAAACAAAGGAACTTATTATGAGTTGGAAGCGGTCTCTGAGCTGGATAAATTAAAATAATATTTTTATTTACTAATGAATGCCTTTGATAAAAAACCTTCTGTAGATGATCTCTAAGGCATAAAAATAATTGTAACTAAATTAAAGCAATAAATCAATAATCCCTTGATGAAACTCACGTATCAGAGAGTAGTTGAATGCTCCTCGTTGTTGTCTGATAAATAGTGGCCAAAGTGATGGCTACATAGCGACCGACATCGTTGCTAATGACAATCAGTTCCCCGGGCGACCAGGCATCTTTCTGGATATTACGAACTGCTGGGGTGTTTCCTCTATATAATAAATAATGAATGGCCGATCGAATATTATAATACTCGGATTCTGATGTCATCATAATAATAATATTGTATATCTAGAATCAATTTCTATACAGTTGTTATAATTACATAAGTTGCAAATATGGCTATACTGTGGATAAATAGATTTTCATTAACCCTACGTTATTGTTTAAAAAATTATAGGAATAAAGAATAAGAATAATATGGTTTTCAATTATTTTAATTTATAAAAACAAAACTTTGTTATCTGAATTTTTTTAAATACAATTTAGAGTAATTATCAATATGACATTAATGATATGAAAAGAAATAATGAATAAAAAATGTCTATGTCGAGGGAATGTATGAAACATACGATACTGTATCCTACACTCAATTAGCTAATTACTGTGATCAGAATACTAAACTTAAGAAAAAATGTTTTTTTTTAATAAACAATTATTTTAATCAATAATGAATCACCTTGAATTATTATATTATTTTGTTTCTTAAAGTTAATCGATAGAAAACGAAATCAAATGAAGTTAATAATTCCTAATCATAAGGTATTTTTTTAAAACAAGTTAGTTCAAGAAATATAGCAAAATTAAATAACAAAATATTAACACAAAGAATCAGAACTGACGGCGTCAAGGGTCTGCCACTTACTGCTTCAGTGTAAACGTGATTAAATGTTTATCAGCGTATCTACAGCGTTCAGAAATGTCCAAATTGCGCAGCACCTTCTTATTTTTTCTAAAATAGAGATTAGAGATTGAACACCTAAATATTTTATCAGATCGAGTTTGGTATAATTAGAATGAGTTTATATGGAACATGCAGTAAGCCAAATATAAATCGTGATACAGCTACAAATAAACCCGTGTACATTTAAATATAAATATACAGTTTAGAAGAATCTGAAGCGACAATGAGTCGATAGATTAGCAAAAATGACACTGAAATAAACTGCAAATAAGTAAAAAATTCTAATTTTTATTATCTACCATTCTGCCACAGATTTCCTTGGCTCAACATACACGTCGTATCCTCTATACTACTTATATCTCCGTTTACGGTACAAACAAGAATAGAAAATATCTCATTGGCTCAACATACACGCCGTATCCTCTATACTACTTATATCTCCGTTTATGATGCAAAAAAAGAATAGAAAATAGCTCATTGACTCACCCCGCCTCGATGATGCTTCGCAAAATTTCCTCCCCGGCCAGAACGCCACCCTGCTCCAGAGCCAACAAACTCGACCAGTGGAGGAAGTAGGTCACGTGACTCGGACTCAGATGGGTTAATGTGGATGGGATGAGCTGGGCCAATGAGTGGTTAGATGGAAGAATGCGACCGCCAGTCTCAGATTCCAGGCTGTTAGGGGGAGGTGAAAGTGTTCAATACTTTCCTTTCTCAGTGAGAATAGTCAAAATAAAGAAGGCGTAGACATAGGAGAGTTGAACGAGTTTTAATATAACGCTACATTCGCTTTTACAATTCAATTTAATTCAGACTAATGCTCCAAAGAGGTATATTTCTAGTTTTATGTGGAAAGTGGTAGTTCACAACGAGTTGTAGGTCTCTGAAAGCTAAAGCAATAATACACTTTTACATATTGCAGCATTTGAGCTTATTATTTCTTCTAAAAATATTATGCACAAAACAAATCTACATTTTATCTCATAATATGATAAATAGCACTAATTTTTTAAATTGTAATTTATAAAAAAGGTAGATACGATGGTCTGTAGTGTATTTGTATAATCATTTGTTGTTAAATTTTTGATATACAATTTATTAATAGATAAATATCAAACGTCCGTACGAATAATAAGGTACAAGACTTTTTGAGTAATACGATTTTTCTGAAAATAAGACTTCTTCTATTTTAACATCATTTCAAATACAAAGACAAATTATCTACGTTATGTAAATACATTTATTTTTAATAATTTAAATTCCTAAAAACATTTAATAACACATAAAATAATGATTTGTTAAGATAAGAATATTTTCAGTAAGGGCTGAATCAAAGAATTTACTAACCGATATGCCAATTACCCTATTAAAATTAGCTTTATTGGAGGACCTGTGCCAGGATTTAGAGGGGATATTTAAGTAATAATTAAAGGAATAAATGTCTAAAAAAGAATTTAAACAGCAAGTTAAGTTAGTGATTGAAACAAAAATTTAAAAACAAAGTTGCATTTTAATTTTTTTAATAATAAATATATCCGTCAAAGCTCAAGCACAAAATCAGTGAAAACACCATCTTTATTAAATAAAAATAGAAGGGTTGTTGGTTGTGTTTCAAATAACCACTATCCACGCATCGATAATATTTTCGACTTACCGAGCATAGATGGAGCAGTTAAGAAGCTGTGGACATCCCTCACACCAGCGTCTGTTGTTGATTACCCCTGGAAACTGGCGAAAAGCCGGCTTTCTTACCTTAGCAACACTCCAGTCATATCTTTTTATCCCCTCTTCCTCCTTCTTGTCTTTCCTAGCGTGACCTTCATCAGCAGAAGTGGGCAGCGCTAACTGAAGACTATGAACCAGCTCATTTCGAAGTTGAATCAGGCCTTTCAAGTAAAAAGGAGGGAGGGGTGGTCGTTTGTGAAATTTGAAATTATACTTCATTACTTCTTGCACTTATCAGGTGAACTTAATTCATTTGTAAAACAAAATATTACATTACTAATCAATAAAACTAACTGTTCAAATATTGATGAATAAATATCTGTTAAATTAGAAATGATGAAGAAATGAACTATATTTATCTTATTTAAAATATTTTTATTTTTGTTCAATTTAAATGTTTTAAAATTGATCATTGATAGTGATTAATAATTATATGTGCTCAAAATTACCTGACACTGATTTCTTTTGACGTAAGTCATATATTTGAAATTATTATTTTAAATTGAATAAGTGGCTAATACTACTTTTTAGTCAAAAGGTGCAAAATATGATATCATTACAAGTCAGAAAAAAGTGAGTAACAATATAATTGGATCATATTACCTCTGCGACTCGCCTGGTCTACCTTGACGTACTGACTCCGTCCATCTTTGAGATACACAAGCCAACCCCGGTCAATCTGTTCGCCTCTTCTATCTGTCAACATCATTGTGTACAGGATGACCTGTGAAGAGTAGGATCAGCGTAAACCGTAAGAAAGTTGATATTTAAATAGTTTCTAAGCATCTAAAATACTTTCAACTAACTTGCATTCAATAAACTATAATGATAAACACGCAAACTGACAGAATTAAAAATATATATTTTTAAAAACAATATTATCATCATTATTATAATATACTACTTATAACGCTCACAAGTAGTAAAATTTGATATTTCAAGTAAAACTGACCTGTCCAATGTGTTCGGACGAGAAAGATGATTTGCCAGTTTTGAGCTCCATGGGGATTGTATGTAGAGGAGACGAGGTGGTATCTCTCACATTAACTGTCACATCCAGCTTTCCCTTGATACCGTAACTAAATCAGAAATTTCAGTACACAGAATAAGAATAGAAACGTATCTACAGAATTTCTATAGACAAAAAATAAACTATATTTTGAGTCAACGAATACAAAGATAACTCAATAAAATTTAAATTCATTCAATTTTTTGTTTAGTTTAGCTATAAAGATATAATGAGGTATCACATTACAACAGGTAATCTATTAGAAAAAAAGGACGGTAAAATATATGACATTTAGATAGATTGAAATATAGATTATTTCATACGGTTCATGATAATTATAATGTAAAATTATCATTCACTAAAAAAATGCAATTTTTTAAATGAACAAAATTACACCTATAATTTAAAAATAGTCGAACCTGAACTTACACAGAACTCCAAATATTTTCTTCAATATCGGTCACTGCTTTCAAAATTGGTTCTCCGTTTCTACAAAATGAATAGAAGTAATACAGATTATAATGGATTATATTAAGGACATAAATCAATTTGAAATTCGCTCATCACTCTGTGTCCTTAGGTCATTAATCTTTTTAAACTATTGTCCCAACTAGAATTTAACATCATAATCCTAAACTTATAATTAAATTATGAACGTATAAATAAATCTTTCTAAGAACCAAAATAGATTATCGACTTTATCTATTTCAAATTTCTTTTGTTTTAGACCAATATAGTTTGCTTTTTAATTGATAAAAATTAAAAAGGAAATTTTTATGAATCTACAAATTTAGAAATATTTAAATTCAAATAATAAAAATATGTTTGGGTATGTTAATTCCAAATTACACAACATATTTCCAGCGTTTACAAAAAACATACAGTTTAAATCAACAAATAATCCAGACATTTGAAAATATTGACAGTTCTTTAGAGTTCCTACGAAAGAGCAATAATAAATGAAAAATACAATAACTTATATAGGTACATAGTAATCAAGGGTGCGTATTCTCTAGGAAATATATAGATATAAAAGGTGATTGTGAGAAGATGACAGAAGAGATGAGTCAGGCTTACACAGACTGCTCTTTGTGAAGTTGAAGCCAGCGCAGCAGCTGAGGAATGTAGATTTCAAGTTCAGCACGAATCTCTGCCTCTTTCACTCGAATTTCGTACCTGATAGAGGTTGAGAGGGGAAAGGTGAGCAGAATATCTGGTGTGGAAAATGTTGTGATAATATCATAGTCGTTGGAAAATTTAGAGATAGGCTGGACTGGCAAACTAGAGCCGTACAAACTTGCATGTGTCGCCTTTTTCATCCAGTGATGTTGCCACTACCAATTAAAAGATGACACATCGCTTTCAATTGGAACTCTATAGTGTGCTAAAAATAAATTATATGTGAGACGATTTTGTCGTTTACATTATCCATTAAATTAAAAATAATCAATTTAATTAGATTTGTGTGATAAAAAGTAAAAAATGATATATAAACTACTTCATGTTCATAAGTAGGTAATATTTCGTAATAATTAGGCAAGTTTAATTGAATATACCTTCAACTTGTGCTATTTTGACATACCGCAACTGAATCTCATGACCAGTTAAGTGTCCGGATACCAGACTAATTGAACTTATTTATATCCTACACATTATATTACGGAACAGAGACAAATACAAAAATGATTGTTGTATAGGGGTACCCAAAAAAAATCGCCGTTTTGTCCATATTTAACAATATATATGTATACATTAATTTATTAACATC
>JAYRBW010147232.1:0-14613 GCA_036023295.1 Invenusta paracnida | reverse complement strand
CCCCCCCCTCCTCCCACTCAGTAAGGTGCAGTCGTACCAAAGTGCACCGGACTCAAAGTGCATCTGAGCATGACTCACCACCCCACCTCCGCACGTAACGTGACTGAAGTCGTCCTCCACCTTCCCTACTACTGAATAATTGCGTGCAATTAAAAGTTCGCACTACAATGCTACCCATAAAAACAAATGAAATTTTGTTATGACCTTGCTATAATAATTTATTGTAGATTTTACAGTTTATCATTTTTTAAACATTTATCAGTTTTATCAGTTTCAGAACAATTTGTTCACTGTGTTAGATATCTCATATATTTCGGTGATTTTTTTATTTTTTGTTTCCGTATAATGTATTTAAATCACGTTTTTTTAACTATACTAATTCACTTATTACATGCGTATCTATCTAAATTTTTTCTGTTACACAATTGTTACAATCTTTATGACCTGAACAATAATTTATTCTAGATTTTATAGTTTATCATTTTCTAAACATCTATCAGTTTTATCAGTTTCAGAACAATTTGTTCACTGTGTTAAATATCTCATATATTTCGGTGATTTGTTTATTTCGTGTTTCTGTATAATATATTTAAATCATGTTTTTTAACTATACTAATACAATTATTACATGCGTATCTATCTAAATTTTTCTCTGTTACAAAATTGCCGGGTTTATAAAAATATAGTGACTTTTTTTATTGACGCTACGAAAAAAACACTCAAAATACGGAAATGAAACATAAAAATTACGGAAATCCTTTTTATGGTGTGAGTAGGTCTGCATTAGTCTAAAAATATCTTAGCTTTCAGGTTCACAGCGTCAACAACGTATAGAAAAAAGCACCTAAAAATGTCGACATCAGTTTCAAAACAAAAGAATTCGTTTCTAAGAATCTTTCTAACTCAGAAAAAACAATCTTTAGGCATCGACCAAAGACATTTTATCTCGAAACCTTTTTACTTTCACATCCGGCCTGAAGCTCTCGGATATACTAAAAATATGGCGCGTTTTGGCTCTTCTTCATCTTAATTGCAGAACGTTTCAAGACGAAGACGATATGACTTCCAAGTTGAAATGACTTGTATATTTATCAACCCTCATTCCGTTAGTGTTTAATATTGATGAAATTCAATCAATGGTGAAATAATGGGAGCTTCTAGCCCGTGATGAAGACATATCCGTGATTATGGACAAGTGGGAGCAAGTTAAATATGGAAAACAGCAGCAATCGCGTGACCTTTACTGGCTATCGATTTTCAAGCTGAATTAATACCCACTCATCCAAAAACTATTTAAGCCATGCTTTTGAATTAAGCCTCACAACGCAGCTGAGAAGCATGATTTTTAAATAAACGCTGTTGTTGTGACGAAGGAACTAAATCGTTTACAACTCCAGACTATTAATGGTCTAGACGTGTAAAGTCTATATTAAATATCGGTGATATCAAGAACTTTACTATCTCAAAACAATTGATCAATTATGCCAGATCTGCAGGCAGGTAATATTTTGAAATCTTTCAGAATGAACATTAATCAGATAGTTTTTTATTATTCTGAACCGCTATCAAAAGTCGCTAGATATTCGACAGATTAGTTGGGCTTGTGCGTCTTTATTTTTTTCTATAATATTGTAGACAAACTATTGTCATTTTCGTATACACGTAGGTATTATTATTATTATATTACAACATATTTAATTATACATTATAACACGAATTTCAGCGGATTTTGATTTTTCAAAAATGATCATTAATTTTATTCATAGTATAATTATTGAATATCTTTACTTGATTCGTATAGACCTCTCTCATGCGTTTTACACTGTCCCGTGCATTCTAAGACTATATGTATAAGTCTTAATCTATACTAACAAGTATAGTATATGTTGCTAACATATTTAAACAAAGGCTCGAAGAAGCCGGTTTTCACATAAATCCAATAAAATCTATCTTTGAACCAAAATAGGTGATTAATTATTGTGCTTTAATTTTTTATTTGAAACATAACAATTAGTAAGCAAAATTCCGGACACCTGCTAAAATCCGGATCCCAAAAAATATAGGTTGTTCGCTACGCTCGCAGCTATGGGCGTCCGGATTTCTCCTGATTCAGCTTTGGCAATTCTGAAAAAATATTATTTAGTTGTTCTTTGTGTAACTTCAATTTTATCGGCCTCAGAACAAACGGTTCAACATCTATTTATTTTTAATAGGCATGTTACATTCTATAGTAATAATAAACCGCTCTCTCAAATATTACAGCATTAATTTAAAATTGTTAAGCCATAGTAATTCCGAGTCTAGAATAACATCGATAAAATGTTATTCAGATGCTATAATGTTATAACCCTAACTTTGGAAATATTACTCCAAACTTGAATGAACTTTTTAGTAAAGATTCCATAATACTTAATACTCAAGTTACTCGGTTACTCTAATCTGGACAGCTAATTAATGCATTTCTATAAATGGCTTATTTAATATATCAAAATATATGTTTTAATCTTAGAAGTTTAAAAGAAAATACAAAGTAATGTAACAATATAATTAATTTTTATGTTTAATATCTATTTTTATACCTTTAAATTTTGGATTACTTCTAAACACTTACGCTTAAACACTTAAGCTTAAACTTAAATATAATTTCAAGTTGCGGAGTACTTTTGACTTGAATATAAAGAAATCGTGCTATCGTGATAAAGTGTGCTATTCTCCCCTTGTATTGATTTATTGACTGTTGACATAAATGCCTTTGTTTAATCGTATTGCTTTTTTGTTCTCTGATGGCACAATGTACCACTTTGTTGCTAATTGCTTAAAATCATTATAATCGAATTATTGAAATCAGCTAACTCTGTCTTTTAACGCCAATACCGTTATCACTCATGCATTCCGATCGATATCCTGTAATATATTTTTCAAGTTCTCGTCTTCAGTAGCTTCGATTATCTCGTACCTTCGATGATTCTTTGATCATTTTGATTTAAAATTCTCATTTTCTCCAGTGCCTTAGATTTTTAAATCTAGAGAATTTTAATAAATGCATTGGACAGATTTACAAACCAAAAAACAAAATGAAAGTTCTGCCAAATGTACAAAGGATGACATGAAATATTCCGAAAAATGAAGAGGGAAATTATTCAGTAAATCATTTGGGCTTCTCCCTCCGACAATTTACTGAATAATTTCCTCCTTTATTTTCCAGTATATATATGACATTTGTATTACTTTATCAATTACATAACATTTTTAAAATTCGTCGAATTTTAATATAATTTTGTCTTTTTAAATCGTGGATGAATTACAAATACATTATTGTTTTAATTCTTTTGATATATGTATATTGGAAATGTATAATATATACATATATACATTTATTTTAAAGTGGCCTCAATATATAGCTACATATTAGTTTTTCCCTGTAAAATATTTTAATACTATCTATGTAACCAAGTAATTTATAATAAAACTTAAAAAAATAGTGGACTTCAAGTAATATTCAAGATTATACATATTTAATAATATTATGTACAATATAATCATACATTTATTTAAGAAATTTGTTTAGCCACTGCATGTGAACTATTTAATTAACCCCCTGGTATTTTTGCACACTATTGATATATAATAAGAGTATTTTTGGCTACACTGTTAAAGGAATTTCTGTTTCCGAAACACGAATATTATTATTCTCCGTTGTCATTCTATTAATTCGTTTATGTCAATATTACAAATTGAAAGTAGCTTTTTTGCTCTATTGGAATATTGATCGTGTTGTTCAATATGATTTTATATTGTTTTAAAATTTATTAACTATTTGAAATACGGTTATGAATATGGTTTCATATAAAGCGGTATGTAACTGCGTTGTGCTTCAAAATTTTGAATATCGTTTATTCTATTAATTATTAAATTTAATATATTAAAAAAATTATATTATACAACATTATAATGAATTAATTTGTGTTTCTATTAATTCATTTTTTAAATATATATATTATGTAATATATTGTCACAAATTAATAATTCTTTCATATTAATATACTTATTTAACATGTAATAAGTAAATTTTTGTTTTTATATTTTGTTTAATATAGTTTTAAGTATTATTATTAGCTAATACTATTATAGTTATATTATTGTACAATAGCTAGTATTATTATTATTATTAGACTTTTCACTTCATCTGAGCATTAAAATGGATAAAATTATATATTTTACACGAAACTAATATGATTTCTAAAGATTTTAAATGAAATTTTTTGCATATAAAATAAGCGAATGTTTTTAAAACTTAGAATTTATATAAACTACGTTCATTATAATTTTAATTTTGAAACCAGATAAAAATATTTATATTGTTTATTTGAATACATTTAGTTCGTACTTGTAATATTGTTAAAAACATAATATGCTTTCATTTGTACTCAACATTTAATTTTTTTACTTTTGAAGAAATACAAAGTTAGTTTCAAGCCTGTCAATCCTTGTTTTAAAGCATTGTATATAACATTCTTATTATTATGTTTTTGGTGTTTTTCATACTTAACTTTTAAACACACTTTCCGCCTTCTTTCAGATAGACAATCTGGTCGCTTTTTATTACTGTTTTTGTATGTGTATTTTGTAGGCATGATTATCAGCAGTCAGACTATCGGCTATTCAGTGGGTAAGTTTTTCAGTGGAATACTCGTCGATCACATGAACGCCACTGTTCTCTTCACTGTAGCAGTCTTCTTCTCTGCCATCGCCAGTTTGATATTTTCTTGTGAGTTTCTACCTTTCTGTTTATCTGTAAACCACATCTAAGTTTTATTAATAAAATGTTTTATGATATCATTCAATTTCATTCGCTCGAATTATTAAAAGGGTAATTAAAAATCAAAGTACTGATAATATGTATATATCTTGATTTAACATAAAATAAAATAACCTATGGCGTCTAAAATATATGAGATATTTTATATATTGTTAAAAATAGCTGTTGAGCAGGATCTATACTTTATTAAATTAATATTTTACTAATACATATTACCTTTAAATAATTATATTACGTTTAATAACAGTATATCGATAATCTTGTTTCAACTGTACTTAATTTGTAATATACATTTTAATAGACAATTTTTCTTTATTTCAAACTATATCCTATACTATAAGAACTTAAAAGTTCAATTTTTCGTAAATTAATTTCTATTACTATGTATATAGTCCCGCAGCTATAAGCACCCTCCCAGCTACAAGGAGCGAGGTACCAACATTGACCCCCCTATAATTGTGGATTATGGTGTCAAATCTTCTGAAATGGACGTCTGCCGGTGTTTGAAGGGTTGGTTTGGACCACAGTGGCATTTTAAAATTTCCTATATTAAAGAATAGGAATATTTTTACAATTTAAGCTCAATTTTTTAAATTATTATTTTTAATGTAATATAAGTATTTATAACCTTTTTTTTGTTCTATAATATTTTAAACATACATCTATTGTCTTTATCTTAAAATCAAAATTAAACACATATCATGACATGTCATTACGTTCCCAGATGCTTTTAAATGTTGGTACATTGGACAATTTAAATTGGTATGGTACTAATATTTAAAAACATCTGGAAACGTAATGACATGATGGGTGTGTTCAATTTTGATTTCAAGATAAAGACAATAGATATATTTTGAAAATCATATGCAACATAACTTTTTAAAGGTTAGTTATGTATACTTATATAATATTGAAAATAATAATTGTTAGAAAATTGAACTTAAATTGTAAAAATATTCCTATTTTTGAATATTAGAAATTTTGAAATGCCACTGGTCCAAACCAACCCTCCAAACACCGGCAGACGTCCATTTCTGAAAGTTTGACACCATTATCTACAATTATAGGGGGTCAATGTTGGTACCTCGTTTCTTGTAGCTGGAGGGTGCTAGCGTCCGTACTAAAGAGTATGGACTAAAATTGACATAGTATATATGCATACGTAAATGTTTATATAATGAACTAATAATTCATTCATAACAATAGATTGTTTTAATATTCGTGCATCCTAAATTATACGCACAACTTATACATATACAAATTATATGTATATAGAAATCAGAGGTGAAGAACAACCATAGTTATAAGAGTATTAACTGAAGGATGAAGATTTATTCTATAGATAAATAGTTTAACGTTGAAATTGTTGCTATCATATAATCATGGTTGTTCTTCAAACTTGAATTGTATAAATAAGTTGTGCTGTAAGTTGTATTGGGGGTAAACTGAAGAATGAAGATTTATATTACTGATAAGTACTCTTAAAGTATAAAATTTGTTTTATCATATATACCTCAGCACGACATGACTATCTATATCTTCAAAGGCATTTTTTATTCCAACGTTATATCGATACTGCCATATACATGTCCTAGTTATCATACTTTGCTCCATAAACCTATGATATGTAACTACCTGTATAGGACTGATCTGATTTTCATTTGCCACTGAAGCGGATCTATGTCAATGAAAACCACTTAAAATGATCACAAATTTTGGCTTAAAGCTTAGCTCTTCTCCATATCTGATAATTATCTGAACTTTGCTTAAAATCTTTGGAGAAACTTCAACATTTTTAAAGCGTTATTTGCATTATATCTACGATCTTGATTGTATCTTTAACTCTGATTTATGTGCTATAAGAAATAGTAAAATTATATTTTTTCTCTTAATTCTCTTAATAATTCTTGATAATAATTGATAATAATTCTTTGTTATTCTCTTAATATCTGGGTTTTTTTCCTAATTTATTTTTGCATTCAGTCATATACAGAACTTTTAATTTTTTCTTCAAATTATATTATTCAATTAAAAAAAGTGTTATGTGTTGAATTGAAGATACTTTAAGTTAGTTTATTTGTATTATTTTGTTACTAAAAATATAATAAATAATTTCTATTGAATAATTAGTTAAATGATACAAATGTCAAAACTATTATATAAATTAATAGAAAAATTCTAGCAGCATATTATAATGTATTATATTATACAGTTATGTATAATTTTAAACCAGCGTTATCCCCATATTTTTATTATGTGTATATACATATTATGTTTGTATCATATGTAATGTGTTTCTACATTATAGTTTAGATATAGTTAAAATACAGATATCATAATATAGTATTTTTAGTGGTCTTTTTATCATAATATTTTAATATATAGAAAGTTTCGATATTTTAACAAAAACTTACTTCTTCAAATTGTTATGCCATTTTTCGGATAGTCAATCTATGTTTATAAAGTATAATAAATATCTATGCATATATTTTTTCTATATATACATATATACTACTATAGGTGGCAACTAGTACTAAGTTTTCTAATGCATTCATTTATAATCTATGACAGAGGCAAATTGTTCAATGTTAGATATGCTTGTATTTCTTAGTTATAAAAAATGTAATACCATTGAGAAGTCAAGATATTGAAGATAAGGTATGCTAAATACTGCTTTAATGTTACTGCTTAAAATAATAATAAACACGTTCGTCATATATATTACGATATAAAAGTAATATTTTATTTCATTGTACAATTTCATTTTAAATTACATAATATATACATAACTATATGTTGAACGGTATTATGAAGATTATTATTTTATATGTTGAGGTACTACTATGTGTATTTTTTAGTAGTAAGTTTTAGAAACAAGCAAATTAGTAAAATTCAAACATTAATATTTTTTTTGAAAAATCAATGATACATTTTTTTAATAAAAAACCCCCTTTCACAATAAACGAATAATAAAATAGTTTTCTATTTAAAAAAATATAATCAGAGATTAAATTAGCTATTAGGTTTGTTAACACAGTTATTAGGAAATTATATTAATAATACATAATATATCATAATATGATATAATTAATTTTTTCTTTTAAATTAGTGGTCCGTAATTTCTGGGTATGTCTAATCTTGTGGACTTTGGTTGGTGGAATTCTTGGCGTTGGATGGCCTTCCGTCGCAAAAACTCTCAAGTCGGTATGTTTTGTAATTTGTAATTTATTATCTTTTAACGTACTTAATTTCAACTTTATAAATATATGTATGTATCTCGCACCAGTTATGTACGAATTTTAAAATTCAGATTTTAATGCCAAGTTGTTAACATTATTCATACCAAGTATATTATAGAAGATTTTGTAGAAATATTTATTTTTTAATGAATTATGAAGTTTGAAGTAAAGGGTTCTATCTGTTATACAATGGGAAAAGGTGCTATGTGCATATTCACCAACTTAGCGGTGTCCTTCAGATTGTATATATTGAGACGACCCTATTATTTGTTTCTTTTCTCATACTTATATATATTGAGTATTACTGACTTATATTGACTTATTACTTATTACTCATACTTATTATATTGTGTCATTTATTGCCTACCATGTAAGTGTTAATGCAGTCAACGGGTACGAGTGTTACGTCATGAAATGTGGTACCTAATACAGTACAATTGATGGGAACAAATGACTATGTTAATGTCCAAATTACATTGTACGACGTACTCCATTATTTGCATTATAACCAATGGATTACTTATACTATACTTTCGCTATCTGGCTATAATAGCATTACGATAAAACGGAATTGATATTTGTTAAACAAATAACAAATAACAAATATGATCTCTCGATTAAGAAGGAAAAACTTGCCATGTGTTTTAAATATGCTATAACATTAAACAGAATAATTTTGTAATTTAAAACATATATCATTTATAAACTATTAGAAGCATTTTGGCTATTCCATATTTTTTACTAAACAATTTTTATAGAAATGAGGAAGAACATCTTGATATCTGAGAATAAGTAATTTTTCACGTAGTACCTTTTTCCATGACACCGACAATATATAAATGTATACCAGTAGAGGTTACGCAACAGTTTGTTTTTATATTTTATTATAGTATTTTTCTGCATTTATCTTCACAGAAGTGTTTGCTATGTTAGTCACTTGTTAATTTGTGTTTCCTGATTCAAACTGTGCCCATATATTATTCTCAAGGTGCATTAAAAGCTATATACCATTCAGTATGACATCACACCTTATATGTATGAATAACTTATAATCATATTTTGATTCCGAAAAATTCTATATTCCTGTATATATTACCCTACTTTGGTGCTCTGAGGCCTGGAATTGATTGAAATCACGTAGATATAATATGATATAACTTTCACGTTTTATTTACCATAAACTACCTACTAGCTGACAAAATTAGAATTGTGCTATATTTTCATCAGTGGTGTTGATACAATATACCAGCATACTTATGCGGCTATATCCGTATTATTTAGGTAAGTGCAGAAGGGGTACCTAGTCACATACAGATACTAGACTGCAATATACCACTATCAGCTCGTCAGTGAAGACTATTTTGAAAACTAAATCAGATTATAGTATATGTATAGGCACTGGTTTATGAACTACGACTTTGCCCGATAGCCTTTAAACCTAACATGTGAAGTTCTTTAGTAGACTACATAGTTATTTGTGTCTGCTTAAAATTCCTGTATTGGTGTGTCTGTCTATCGTAAATGCATGTCGCAACTAAGATTGTCGTTATATTAATCTGGTGTGTTATATTTTATCAGATTCCTATATAATCGTTATATAGGAATCCTTGGTTTGATTTACCTTTCTAAAAATCTGCAATTATAGGTCACATTTTGTAAACTTTACTTTGTCACTGTGTATACCAGATTTCTGTGTAACATATATAATAAAACTTCACATAATCTGTTTTTGTGGTTATTATAGGAGTCGATTATATTAGTACGCAGCATCTGTGTTATCTATAGCGATGAATCGTGTTATATTTTTTGCTATAAAATCAATGGCTTAGGTTTTACGTTGTATCCAAAATACTATGTATGCTTTGTATACTTTGTATGCAATAAATAGAATTTATGTAATATTTAAATATTCGTTAAAAGTAATATAGTTTTCTTGAAACAAAATGATTGTAATCAGTGTAAAGAAATCGATTGAACTCATCATAATATGATATTATAATATAATATCAGAATTATATAACAAAGAAAATATTAAAGTCAAATGTTTTGAGTATTTCTATATATTATAGTACAAAAATATTCTAAAAAGTGATTTTTCGTTATTATATTTGCCTCTCTATGTACATATATGTAATATGTAATTGTATAACCCTATCCATTATTTTAACATATCATTCCTTGATTCTGTTAGACGGTGCCTAGCACCGAATTTGCTACTTGGTGGAGCCTTTTATCTGCTTCTGTCAACTTGGCTGGAACAATTGGTCCAATCATTGCCGTCAAAATGGCTACTGACTTCCACTGGTCTGCTAACATTCAAGTACTGGGTATGATGTATTTTCAGTTAATGACAATCAAATACTGCTAAAACTTAAATAACATTTGACATTATCAGAAATAAAAAGTCTTGAACTGTGGCAAGTAAAATTATAATATAAAATATAGTAAACCCGAGAGTTTTTATTTTTAATGAATTTACCAGCTTACAACCTTTCACTCTTTTCTATATTCAATATGACATCATTATCAATGATATTAGGTACCTGAAACATATTATCTTCTTAGACTGTTTTTAATAAAATAGTTTAATGAAATCTAAATTTTAACTTTACATTTTTATTAAATATTTATTTGTATTTTTAAAATATATGCATATTGTGCTGATATTTGCTCGTAATATTTCTTTTTTCTATCATTTTATTGATCAATTAATTACTTTTTTTATTCTAATTGTAACATAGGTTTAGATTTTTATTGGACTTGTCAATGTAATATAAGCAGGTTTATCATTAAATGCATCTTATTTTGCTATAAAATTGAACTACTCGAGTGGGCAGGTGTCAAAAACGCGATTAGTCAAAGCCTACAATATAATTATTAAAAATTATTTCAGTATTATTTAACTGCTTCTGGACTTATAATTCGTGCCACTTACTCTCGTTTTTATGATTATTATTGTTATTATTAGCGACTTGTTGCAGGTTTTTTTTTATTTTTATGAACATACGAGTAACTAGTTCGACTGTTGAAGATACCGAACACATGCTTTTCAACTGCCCTTGGTGGACCCAGACATTTTCAACAACCCCTTCTTCCAAAAAGATAGCCCTTTTAATACGAATTGGTTGCGGACAGCAGCGACCCAGAATTAGAAAGAGTATCTGATAAAAGGATAATAGTTATTCGCCAAATAGAGGACCACATCTCAGTTATGTCTAAACATATTTTCATCCCTTGTGGTTTCCTCTCCACCAGCCGTAGTATCGATCGTCTACTCAGTGATCCTTTGTTTCACTCTTGTTGATCTGCGGAAGGATGAAGACCGTCAAGCAGAGAGTCGACCAGGCTCCGCAATTAGCAAGACAAAATCAAGTAAGCTCCCATCCACACTGATACAGGTGTTATAGATACCTTCTGATTATAGGCGATGTAAGCTCTAACGATATCACACATTTTATTATAGTTTTATTTTAATATTGTCAATATAGTGACCAATATGGTCGAATGAGTTATGTATAATTTTGTAGGATGATTTAAAATGTATAAAGAGCTTATAGGAAAGATAAGAAAACGGTCGAAAATTTAGTTTAAGTATAGGTAATTAATATTGAAATATATTTATCCGCTTGTTCAAGATTCTATGAAAGATAAAGAAAATAAAATGCTTATTAATTTCATAACATATACTATTATTATGACAATATTATTATTAGTGCATCAAATGATATTAAAGTAGTCATTGTCTCAGAAATTATGAAAAAATAAAAAACACTAAATGTGAATTTGAATGTCCAAGAGGAAATGTGAGAAATGTTAATTTATGTCGGTTACAAATATATTATTGCTTAATACATACATAGGTTTTTCTGATCATATTTTTAATCAATCAAACGCGGTGTCACAGCGATCAAAATCGATTTATAGCAACCAAATACTATGTAAATGTATTTAAAAGAAATAAAAATCTAAAATTCATATCTCTATGGTTATAGCATTCAAATATGAATAGGTTGAATTATATTAGGAATTAAAAATAAAATATCTAAAGAATATGTTTTATTTGTTAATTTTTTATAATACAGTTACAAGTTAAATACCATTATTAAATATATTGTGCATTTTCATAAATACTCGCAGATGGATCCCTTAGATACATGACTATTCTCATTACATATTTAATATTTTTAAATTTTTGTCACTTGTCAATTAGGGACACCAGAGTCAAACACCACGTGAACATCACATTTACTCACTAAGCGATTTGATGAAACCTAAACACAATGCGTTACTTATAATAATCTCTCGAAAACTAAAAATAAATTTCTTTGAGAAATGTTTACAAGCCTGTACAAAGGCCCACACCGTTTTCTAGAAAAAAGGCGCATTTGTCATCTAGGAAGAAAGTACACTGTTTGCTATATATTTTGAGTATTAAGTTATAAGGTCACTTATAATTATTACTATAACTGTGGTACAATGTATATGAGGATATATTATTTTCCTTTCATGCGAATAGCATGAATCCACTTGTTAATATAAATTTCTTCTTTGGAATAATTAAAAAATATAGACGTGGATTTGAGACAGTTTCTGCAAAACCAAAATATACTCAAAAGTTTTAGTAAAATCCGTTAATTTAACTATAAAAAAGGTGATTAATATATGAAAACACGGCTTGTGTTTACAGTCGTATACTACCTAAACAATGGCGATCATTTCAGCCAATCAGCGGCGAGCTGCTTGCACTTCCTATAGATATAAGGAAATCCTCACTGTTTCACTTTCTTTTCACTGTTTACACTATACTAAACTTGGTGAATTCGGTCTCTCATTTTCGTTCGGCAAAGCTAGTACTGTAACAAATAAATATTTTATCTTAATAATAATATCTTAAAAGAAATTATCAATGTCTTAGGTATGACCGATTGATTTGGCTTAATAGGATATTTTAGAGATGGGCAATGAATAAGACAGTGGTTGATATCATGTGGTCTTTCACTATGTCTGATTCAATGTTCTATCTCAATAAAATGCATTACTAGAGCAGAGGGTACTATTTTTCATATATTTAGGCAACGTGTACGGCCGTTTTATACTAATGAACAATTATCAGCAGGTAATGCATAAAAAAAGAGAATTTTTCTTCATCTGGTCAACCGCGTTTTACTTTTCACTCCTTTTGCTTAAATATATATTATACTTGGTGAATTTGTTAATTTCTACTTATGGCATATAGTATAGAGTTGAAGAATAGTAGTATTCTCGTGTATAGTCTATTCTATCAAGTTAGAACTCATGCTTTTTCGTATCTACTTCACTGCATAATTTGATGTTGTAGGTATGCATTTATTCTTCACCCTCTGATAGTCTGTTATATTGTCTGCTGCTAACCGAATTTACTAAAATTATTTTTGTACATATCGAGTTGTGTACCACATATTGATTATACAATCTTTATGTAACTAAAGTCGAGTTGAAGCAACTTTCTTCCATTTTATTATTTCAAACAATAGATAGGCATGTTCTTAATATTGTCAGTGCTTGCATTTCCTTCATACTGTCTCCACAGTTTATATCAAAAAGTAAAAATTTACAAGAGTTTAATTTAAAAATGTATTTTTTTTACTTTTTTATATACAATTAAAGTGCTACAGTAATAAGTAATATTTTTATATCTGATGGTTTCTCAAAAGTGATATAGTATATTTCATTAAAAATATATATTTTCTCTTTTTTTAACAATCTTGCATTAATAGACATACCTAGTTTGCTTTCATAGCTAGGGAATATAATTTAATCGAATTTTAAATCTCTCGAGTTATAATTTGGATGTATAAATTAAAATTCCGCGCTTCACATTATTAGAAAGCTGTCATGTTGTAATATGGTTAATAATAGCCTTTATTGTTTTTCTTTATACTTGACAAATAGAATTCTATTTCATTTTCCGATCGTGGTGAGTAATATGACTGTCATTCTTGAAATACTGGCGATTTCTGTGTGTCCCCGTTTCCCTCTATCTTTTACTTATATGACGAGAATCTCTGTTCTTACTCCTGTATACAATGAACCCTCGTATATCCGCACCTCGAATATTCGCAAACCTCACTATCCGTAAGGTTTTGTTTGGGGACGAATTTTTTAATATATTATTTATCCTCATTTATCCGGAAACCTCGCTATCCACGTCCGGTAGTCATTTTAAAGAACAAATGCTCTATTTTATATTATAACCGCTCTCGAATATCCGCAAAATACTATACTATGGAAATTATTGACTAGCAATAACTTGTCGATTGTAATTTGTCTCGGTCGGTATACATCTCACTATCTTTACTATAAACTGATGTATACTTACAGTATCCCATATGAGCATCCTCTAATTGTTTATTGTTCTCTTCTGTCGGTTTATGATCTATACTAGATGCATAAATATTATTTTGCTTAAATGCTTGTTTTAATGAATTTATGGTTTGGAAAGCATAAATACACATCTCTTATTACAATATATTGAATCTAACAATTCTTTATAGTATTGTATCTCTTATTACAATA
>JAYRBW010147221.1:0-14613 GCA_036023295.1 Invenusta paracnida | reverse complement strand
AATCTTAAGTGAAATTCACTTTTCACGAGAGAAATTCATCTTTGAGGAGTGAAATTCACTGTTATTCACCAATTTTGGAGTGAATTTCGTTTTGTCCCCTTTCGTCCGCCATACTTAAGAGATGGTAACAGCTCTATAGTCATTAAAGCTAAGGAGAATGGGCTCATTTTGACCCCTAATAAATTGGGCTGGAATGCATTAAAAAGTAGTATTCAGCAGGAGTAATATCATTAAAAAATGGCACCAAAGTGCCGTGACACGAAAAAATAACATTTTAATATGAAAATATGTCATTTGTAAATAATTGTTACACATACATATTTGTAATTTACATTTAAATACAAATTATTTTATTAATTGGTGATTTTATTATTATAATTACTTTTATTTTTAGTTAATGATTAAAAATGAATCTTTAAGAAGGCCATCACCATAACTCGTAATGTAATCATTCTATATACCAAGCAAACATATTACATGTGAATATAATTATGGGGTCATTTAGTCTATATACCCACTCTAGGTCATTCAAATACTTATTGTTGACAATAGATGTTCCAACTGATTCGCCGCATCCAAATTTCAAAAAGTAAGCATTCTAGTCACCGTATATATATTTAATTGAATTATGCCTGGTATTAACAGCTTATTTAATTGATTAAGTAATAATAAATTAATAGTTTTAATAATGCAGCATATATATTGGGGCTCTCTTATAGTTTGCCCCGTAAAATTATTATTATTATATTTTTTTAAGTATTTAAGTCGTTCCCATTAATATATTTTTGAAATCAAGCATGCCGAGAGGACGTCCAAAAGCACCAATTAATGTAACGCATTTAGTATCCGACGGCAGGCCTTCTTACGCAACTTGGCAAATATTGGGCAAGACATTTATACCCATTTCTGGGTTAATCCCTCCTTAAACTTTGTAGACCCCAATGATGCGGAAACTCATACGCAATCATTCGAAGGCTTTTGGAGTCATTGCAAAAGTAAACTGCGAAGACAATTAGACACGAGCCGACTGATGTTCCCCAGCTATATCCACGAGTTCGTTTGCGTTGAAGCTTTCGTCATGAGGACCTATTTAGTGCGCTCATAATGTCTATCCGGGAGGAATATCCTATTTAATATCGTATCTCATAATGTGTCATAATGTCTTATAATATGTGTAATAATGTGCATCGTCCATAATAACGTTTTTTGGATAAATGTTTATTATTATTTACGGTGCTAAGCTATAGGAGGGCCATTAATAGTACATTTTCTGTTATCCTAATTATAATGTTTATATACAGTTTTGGATATTCCGCACTGTATCTAGCTATATATTTAGTGTGGAAATCCAAATGAAATACCAAGATGAAGGTGAAAATAGAAATATTTATAAAAATCGCTGTGAATATTATTCTATGCTAAACCTGATGTCCAACACTTCGTATATATATATATATGTTTTTATTTATACTCACGGCCTGTGTGAACCAAGCCACAGTTTTGCTTTACATATATATAGGTCGGGAACTTTCATGCAATGGATACATGTTTATCAAATACAACATGCAAGAGCGGCATCTAATTGCAGCTGCATGCTTTTGGTGTAAGCGTTTCTGCACAGTCGGTAAGCTTTATTGTACAAATAATACTTATCTATAAAAATTATGATGCTGCGCTCTCATGAGATCTCATGAGTTTTTTTTTATAATTTCATGATAATTTTTTGTAAGGGAATGGATCTGAGCAGGTCGTTCAAGAATCTCCATTCTGTGTTGGCCACTGCTTTGATGATATTGGTGCTCTTGCTGGCTTTTGTCCACAGCTCACATGTTCGCCGAAGGTGAGCCTTGTGTCGTACGCCACAGATGCTGTTGGCGGATATGAGCCGTTGTGACCCAATCTTTATTGAATTGATGTCTAGCCTTCTAAAAGGATTATGCAATCACAACATTACTTTACTATGCTTGCTCTATATCCCATTTTTAAAACTTATCTTCTATAAAGACTTATACTTAATGCTCATGAAGCCTGCAGTATGAACATTTTGTTACGCCGTTTAATTATAGGCAGCAAGGTATTATACTATAGACTGTGTCTACGTTATTTATAATCTGCGAATAATGGTGCAATAACAATTGGCTCATTATACAAGTTATACACGCAATAATAGATTTGAGAAAGTATTTTTCAAATAAAAATTAGTAAAATGCAGTTATATATAATATGCTTTTTACTACCATGAAACATGAAATCGACGAAACGTATATTTATTATATTATTTGTATGTAGCATGTCGCCATTGTAACGAGTATATCTCGTTCTAGATGTGCGATAGTCATGCAGATAAAAAAACAATACTTAAATAGACAAAAAATATTGTCACTGTGGTCAAATGAATAAGATAAATCACTTGAAAATGTGTTACAATAAATGTATTCATTAAAAAGGGACTGAGCTATTGATGGGAAGTATTTAATAGTTACCTATAGTTGATAGATGGAATAATAGTTAATCCATTTAAAGTCGATGTACGAGTATAGCTATCCAAATTGAAAGCCTGACTAACTATCCAACAGTCTTTATAACATATTTCGGTTATTAGTATCAATATTAATATACATATACTAGGTACGTATACATACGTACATTATCCTCATATAATGCCAATTCCATAAAAATACAATTGTTTTTTCGCTTAGTTTACACAATTTACATAAATATAAAAGGCAAATAACCTGGCCTGCAATCATTATGCTATTAAGGTAAAATGTAAAAATGTCAATGTTGGCTTTCTATGTTGACAAGATCAGGTACCTAACAGAAAATAATAAGTAAAATTTAATTGAATTCACGCGCCTACATATCGTCCCGAGTGCCGGTATAATAGTTTTTGATATAGCTGACCAACAATATATACTGTGTTCAGTATCTATATAAAGATTTGCTTGTACACGCCTCTAATATAATACATTAAGATGGTGTCTAGTATAGGAACAAATCCTTCGTTTAGGTTTTTAATTTCATATAACAATGTTTGCACAACATACATATATACATATGTATGCATTAACCGTTGAAATTAATTTACAAATATAATAACATAGTATCATTAAACAAATATCCCCCATATATCATGCAAATATATAGGGAGAAGAGGCAAAAATTCCCATTGGAAACATATCTACTAGGGCAAGTATGTATAGAGGTCTATAAACTTCCTGCATTAAATTGGATTCGGAAATATATCATCACGCGTCTATTAATTTTAGTACCACAATACATCAACAATTATAGTCCTTCCTCGCCAATATTTTAAACATGTCTAAAATCTAGAACCAACGGTTTGTGCAGGAAAAATATAGTACATACACGAATTGACCATTGGGTTTGTCTATGTAGATGCTCAATATATACACATAGCCAACCAATCCGTTGGGACATAGTTTTTGATAATATGTGTTAAACAATATCCCTGCACAAACTGTTGTGACATACTGGTGTATACCCAAGAAAATATCCTAACGGTTTTTTCAGCTTTAAGACTGGTACTAATACTTAAGACTTTGAAAAATATATGAAATTTAATAAAACGTTAGTTTCAAACATAGTTGCAATGGAATGCCAATATGTATTGTTAAATTTTATGTTAGTTTGTAAACAAATTAAACAAAAACAATTTTAATTATGGAAATTGCTGCCGTATTAGTATTGATTCAAGTAATACGTTTCCTTTATATAGTAACTTTAAAACAGAAAATTATAATAAATCAGAAAAACAATACTTTTTTAAAGCTATAATCGGAGATCTATTTCATCATTTTATTGTTTAAAATTAATTCATTTCGCATAACAGAGAATTTGCTTTCAATAATAAATGGTAATTTTGAATAGGACATAAAAACAAATTATATAATTAATATTACAAATCTGAATATCTTGAGTTAAAAAAGTAACATTGAAATATACAGAAAACTTCATGATTAATCAAATACGTTTATCAATTAATAAAAAATATATATATGAAGGAAAGCAGCATCGTATAAAATATAGAGTCCACATCGAAAAAAACATTTGTTTATAACTAAACGTATTACATTTTTTATCATAACAAGTGTTAAATAAAACATAAATTTTATAACAAGTAAAAATAAGTTCTGAATCAGTTATAAATATTAGCCACCATTTTCTACTATATTTTCCATGTGTTCCATCATCTCGTTGAGTGCTCTGCCCATGCGATTCTGCGTAAAATGTGGTAAATGTTCATCCAGAAATTCGGCTATATCATCAATGGTCCAAAATCATCACGGAGTGCTTCCGATCGTGGAAATATAAACTTGTCACATAGATTCACGTCAGGCGAATATTATAGTGGTTGGCGAAGCAAGCGGATGTTTTCTTCTTTAAAATGTTGAAGTGTTGCTTGAGCCACATGAGGGCGGGTATTGTCTTGTTGTAGTTGGGTGTTAGGTGTGTGGAAGTATATGTTGTTCTTGGTTTTGATTCTGAAAACAAGTCGTCATGTTTTCAATAAATTTTATGTATCTCTGGGCGTCTATTGATTGATTGATAGGTAATATTTCATAATAATGGCTTCCATTTTGTGATACTGCCATTATAACAAGGGATTTTCTCTCCATTAACCTTTAAACTGTCTGAATTCGCTGTAGATATCCAAATGGTTGTACCCAGGCGCCAATTGTATTTCTCGGTTTTAGATTTATATATACTATAGGTTAACAGACAATGATCATTAATTTCTTAAAAAAAAAATCGTTGTATTATAATTATGACAAATAATGCATTTTTTTAATGGAGAAAGAAAGTCTCACTTAGATATGTTATATGCGCGAACTTGGATTGCTATATAGTATAACTATACCTACCTGTTTAGTAAAAAATACATGATAACCCTTACCATACCAAGCTTGCCCAAAAATGTCCAAGGAGTCAAATTTTATTGGAAAATGGAAATAACATAAAATATAAGACTTACAGTTTCCAATAACATGAATAACATAAAATAAAAGATTTTTCCAGTTTTCAAATGAGTTTTAGACACAATTTGGGCACCTCGGAGACCAACAAGTACAAGACATTTACGGTCCACTTCTGGGTTTTATGACGGATGGTACATTTTTCAACTTTCTGATCGAAAAAATCAACGGCGCCTTTGGAGCTGTTGTAACATGGTGATGATGTCTGGTTTATTGGGCTCTGTTTCTGCCACAGTGGTATGCTATTTATAGGTAGAAAAGCTTTTTAATGTGTATTGCAGACAATACCAATACATTTTTTACGTGATTAGAGTAGTATATTATACCAGATTGTAATTTTTCACTACAATCTTTTTTTTCTCCGTGAAACACTAAACCTGGCCAAAAATGTCCATCCCGAAAAGAAAACTATCCTGACAAAAAACTATGTATCCTAAAAAACAAAATCAAGACTGGCGGAAACTACATTAGATAATCTTTAAACATGGAGCAGCTCAATATCTGAAATATAATAGAAAAAAGTTATTGCATTTTTCCGCAAGAGGTGAACAAAAATGGCCAGGCTTGATATGGTAAGGGTTAAATATGATTAGCTAAAATTAAATAATAAAAAGAGATATTGGTGTCTGCCTGTTTCACCTAATATCGTTTCACCTAATACTTATCTCAGAAAAAAGATAAATTTCGTTTCGCCTTAATTTGTTTTTATTTACACATAAAATTGTATAAAATTGTCATAAAATTAAAGTATTTACACATAAATTGTTAAACTAACATAAAATTGTTTTTATTTACAAATAAAATTGCCATAAATTGTTTTTATTTACACATAAAAATGTCATAAAAATAATTAAAGTATTAACACAAAAATTGTTAAAATAGCATAAAATTGCCATAAAAATCGTTAAAATAGTGATTAACGGCGGACAACACCTTGTTTCGAGGTTCCTGCGACGGCACCTGCATAGGTGTACACATCAATCTCATTTTTGACGAGTCGCTGTCCCAAGATGACCAATCGCTCAGTGTTTCCTCTGTACGCCAGTTGTTTATTTGGATGTTCATCACCAGCAATTAATAATCCAAGTTGGTCCTCCACACGCTTTTTTTCGGCTTGAAGAAGTTCGATTAGAGCAAAGATATTTAGGTGTTCATAGTCGAATGCCAGCCTTCTACGTGATTATTCGTCCTTGTTCCCTCTAAATTATGATATTGTGTCCAGATCTTGACCAGGTAGCGCGCCACTAGTCTATCGACCCAAGTGTTGGTAACATAATCCATAAAAATTTAAACTTTATGATCGTCTATTTCGTTCAAAGCTTGTAACCAAACTTCACCGATTTGAGCTGGTGGTACTAGGGCTGAGGAAGGGCTGATGCTCGTCTTACCAAACGATTGAATGCAGGATCATCTGTGTATCTTCCACTGAGACCATGATCCTGTACTTTTCGCCAGATAGCCTGCGAAAAATGAAACAGGCAGCCTCTTATACGAGCATTTGGAAATGTTTGTTCAATACAATTGATAATAGCTGTTTCGAAGTCAATACACACAATTTGTGGTTGAAATATATGACCATGCCGTTGAGCCGCAGTTTGGAGAAGGGTCAGGAAGCGAATATAAGTGTACTCTTCTATTGAGGGTAATAAAGCAACACATACAGGAGTCATTGCGCCCATTATTTTGACATGGATTGAAAATATTTGAGACAACATTTCTGGCGCTAACTTGAAAGTTCCATCCATCCATATTTGATCTGCTTGAAACAAATAACGGAGGTTTTGGGTAGTACCAAATATTATAAGCCAATCAACAATTCCATAATTTGCCAAAATAAAATTCCGTCCGTCCTTCGTCCTTGACTACTGACCTTCTAGAAAAACTGCTGCTCTGGAGTGTGGGATGGCAGGTAATTTAGCTGATCTTGCTCGGTACAGACTTTGTTGGTGCTTTTTGAAGCTTGGTATTGCATCCATTTGCTCACCATCGACTTGTTCATGAAAAGCATCCGCGAAAACTCGTTTCATTGATTTAAAAGGATTTAGAAGAGCATTTTTTGCTACATCTACTGCAATCTTCTGGTTAACTGAGCTAACATCGGGAGGGTGCGTATGTTCACCGCGTATATTTCCCAGTCACTTTGCAATTTTTACTGTACACTTCCAGTAACGTTTGTCTTATTTTTTGCAGTTTATATAAAATAGATAATTTTTTACTCTTAACAATTGTCCTCGCTTGCTGGGTAAATTAATTGTTCTCTCCATAACTTAACTGATATACTGCTTGTACAGATATTCTTTGGATATTATAGCTAGTGAACTCTAATCATATTATTTGTATCATTACCTGTTTATTATTTTATAGATAGATGAACCATTAGTTATCAATGTTATCAATACACTCTATTTTATTTTATATCATTATATAATTTGTAGATAGATTATATATGAATACCTGAATCATATAATATTATCTAGTGAGCTCTAATCAAGGAATTTGTATGTAAATTATGATTAGGTGAAACAATAGGCAGTCATTAGGTCAATCGATACAAAAATCGATTATGTAATTTATTGCATTATTTATCATTAAAATGATGATTAGGTGAAATAAGATTAGGTGAAACAGTGTGTAACCATCTGAATAACTATAAAGTATTATTAAATAACATAACTAAGCACGATTCTTGTACCTGTAGCAATTGCTTGAGAAAGTTTATTTCGTAATCTCGCAAAAAATAAAGACAGTTTCGAGGATGGTGCGCGTGTATGCCTTGGGCAGTACCACATGATGGCAATTCACAGGACGACTGAAATTTAAGAGAGAAATTCCGGTAAACATAAATAGCAATCTAGTCTGCTATTTTTTGTATATATAATTATTTGTATATAAACTTGCAGGGTTATTTTTAATTTATAACGAATAACAGTATATCACGTTTTCTAAAGTGTAACTTTTGATATATATCTGAAACTTTAAGTAATTTTAATTAGTTCTGTTATAATTAGTTAAAATAATATTAACTAAATATTTTTACCCTTCGTAATAAGTACAAATGTTATCAAGTATTATTAATTCAAGGGATAGAAAACTATCACTAATAAAGCTATCATTACATAAAGACGAAACAGCTTGTCAGAAAAACCTTTAGTTGAATATTTACAAAACAACATCTTAACAAAAAAAGTCATTTTAAACTTGTGTTTAAGTTACAAAAATAAATGTTACAATGTTACAATCACAATTATACGTATTATTGTTGTTATATTTAATCATTGGGTTTCACATTTCTTCTTAAATTAACTTGGGTAGTACTGTGGATACTTCCAAAAAGTAGTAGGTACATTTAATTATAGATTTAAAAAAGGAGAAATCTCGGAGGTTGTACTGCTCACTTTATAAAAAAGTATGATAAAAATGGTAATAAAAGTATGATTGGTCGAGTAAAAAGAATTTAAGTTAAAATGAACTAAAATATATTATACTTATATAGCTAGTCACTAGCTTAGAAATAATTTAATTACAAACATACAAACTACATGTTGTATTGCAGTAATGTAAAATATACATTTGAAATGGAACTATTTAGTCAAATGAAAATACTTGATTTTTCAAAAATCACACATAAATGAATATATGTATATGCGTATATATATATATATAATTTAATATATTAAAACACACATATATATATATATAAGTGTTGTAAGTATATTTAAACATATAATGTATAAAGTGTTAAATATATATCTCTCACTACGAGGATTAGAATCGCAAATAAAAACATTTGTGGAAATTACTTGGAGAGTCTATGAGGTGTGATGGGATAAATTAATAATAAATACGAAAAATAACTTATTATTGAAAACGCCTGAGAATGAAAAAACACTAAATACGACTAAATAGTCATCGACATACATATTTATATTAATACAGTGGCAACAGAAATATCATTTTTGAATATTTTGAACATCTCCGAATTAATATGAGTATTATGTTATGTACAAAACTAAAGAATACACCAGAGGTAAATATTACACTTACTATTGCTGCTTTAAGACACTGACAGAAGTGTGCTTTTTAAGTTAGACATGTCAATATATAAAATAAACGGATATAGCATACAATATATCTCTAACAAAATTTAATTTTTATTTAATTGAATGGTGGAAAAATTCAATACAGCTAAATATAATATTTTATTATATAGTTGCAATGGGGACAAAATTACAATGCATACAATGTGTATTATGTACACAGAAAAGTACTGCAGATATATATATATATGTGTGTATATAAATTTATTGTCTACCTGAGAAAATACCTGGTCGTCCCAGTATAGAGTATAATAAGGTAACGACCTCCCTATTAAAAGGGCCCACGTTAAACCTGACCCCTGTCCCAACATTTTTCACATATATAGTTTAATAAATTAGGAAAACGACCTTTTCAGCTTAAAATAAAGTTTGCCAGTTCTACTTATACCAATATTTCTATGCAATCGCAACTAATACATACATACAAATTTACTAAAATTAGAAAAAAAAGTATAAATTCCGGCTCACTGTTCCGTTGACCACTTTATGAAATTGATTATAGCAGCCGCAGCAGAATTCGAATCGACACTTCGCACATGTAAAATGAATGCAACCACCCCTGGCCACTTCATAACGCATTTTGCATTTTGGACACTCTATGAAGATAACGTCAAGGATATCAAGTTAAGAATAGCTTAGCAATAAATCTCTCTAAAAATTCACAGAAACTTACTTTCAATCAACTCTTATATAAAAATAAGAAACATTTAGTATACATATATATATGTATATACATAGGTAATCCTTAACTTTAGTACCTCCTTACACAGATAGCTATCTACAACACAAGTTTATTTACAATAGTCTACTGGGATGTTGTAGGTGACCAAGTTCATTAGTGTATCGCGATAAGTAACCGGAGACCGCCTCAGGTGGTCACTGCCTTTATAATAGTATTGACGGTTACTGGGAGGTTGTAACAGGCTAATTTGAGGGTTTTTGGATGTTGTAGTTGTCTTTTTCTAAGTTCCGTCGAGTCGTTTCCGGCTCCTGGTGACCATATGAATGAAATCCCTCCATCCTTCTCTGTCTTGTGCCTTCCTCACCATGTCAATCAGGCTCGTATTGGTGTCATTTGAAATAGAATCTATCATCATCGTATTCCTTCAGTCATTCCGAGCATAATCACTTTTTCTAAATTATTTTCATCTCTGCGCAATATGTGACCAAAATAACTGAGCCGAGTCTTTAGCATTTGACCATCAAGTGAGATGTTGGGTTGAATTTCTTCCAATACACTACTTTTGCTGGTTCTTCTCTCAATCCATGCAACTCTGAGAATTTTACGCCAAGCCCAAAGTTCGAAGACATCTATTCTTTTTATATCTGCTTTCGATGTTGTCCATGATTCACTACCATAACTGACAAACGGAAAAATGAGGGTTTTAAGTAGATGTTACTTTGTAGCCTTTTGATGTTTTGATCCTACCTGATTTTTTCTAATCTTGTCATAGCAGATCTCCACATTGCTAATATCTGCGTCTTATTTCGGAGTCTGACTTACAGTCCTTTGTCAGTTTAGATCCTATAGAAAAATCATTTCATTTACCATTTACACATGGTAGGAGGTACTAAAGCTCAGGATCTTTACATGAACCCTAAACGTACCAGGTTCCATATAAGCGCTCGTACGTATACATATATCAACAGAAATATATATTTAACAAAATATCAAATTAAATAGTTTGTCATATTTGTTTATTAGTTGGGCATATATTTCATTATAATATCTAATATGCATGGGATTTCTTAGAAGTCCCGTACGATAATAATTGATAAATAATAATACGTTCACTTTCTCTCGAGAGGTTAAGGGGGGGATTCTCTATTATTTTCTCAACCACAGTTAAATTTTTATGTAATAATCCCTTTAATTCTGATAAATTAAAAAATCTCCTTTTTATAGTCAAAGAACCTAGGCTTACTATATATTTTTTTAAAAGAGAATTATAATTACCATAATCAAATTCTTTCCATTGATTTATAAAAATATATATTAAAAAAATAAAGTACAACATTTACCAGCTATTTAAAAAACTGAATCGCAGAAATTAGAAAATATTACTATTTTTTATACTATCTATATCAAAGTCTTGGTGATTATGCGAACGAATTTTCATTGGTGTGCTGTCATTAAATATAGTATGCTAAACGTTATAAAACTATATTTTACAAATAATCATACCGCTGGAGTGTATATATGTATATGTCTTCATTTTACACGAAAGTAAATTTGTAGATGTGGGTGCCTTAATTATTAAGGGGCCCACATACAATTAATTAATTGAGTAATTGACATAATTTAAAAAAATCGAAGGAAAAATAAAACATATTCTATTCTTTTGATTTGACTAAAATCAGACGTTTTGATTCGATTTTGACTAAAATCGAAAGTCGAATCGAAATAAAATCTAATCATGTGGACGCACTTTCGATTTCTTTTTCAATCAATTCGACTTTATAGTTGAATCGAAGTCGAAAGAAAATCGAATCGTGTGGACACAGCATAAGCTACGATTTTTCTATATGTGCTAGATGAATATTCGCTTGGATCTAATAGAGACCCCTTGGTAACTTCAAACCCGTATATGTTTTGCTAAATATTTACATAAAATAAACTCCGATTACCAACTTTATCATTTAACTAAATGTTTCTACTATATAGATAATGGAATTTACTACATAGAAGAAGTATTACTATAAACATAATTGCAGACAATCAATGGAGTAAAAGCGATTCAACATCGAAACTAACTAAATGACTATTTTTGGGGATTTATTTCAAAATGACTGTTGACGTGACCATGTTATCATGAGAGATATTTGATTTGATAAACGAATCATGATATTTAGGAAATTGTATCTGGCTGTAATAATCCTGGAGACAGCTGGGAGAAATAAGAAGTATATTTTAAAAAATGTTGCACATTCCATATAGTTTATCCACTTGAGAGCCCGAAGGATTTAATTTAAAGAAAACAGAAACATATAAGACAAGTTTAACCTTAAAAAAAGGATAAATATTTATTTTATTTTATAATGGAGTAGTATTTTTTTTAATTGAATTTAATTTAAGAAAATTTAGACGAATCATTGATCAACGATTTTTTTAAATAATCGTAAGAGATTGATTATTGTGATTATATCCATAAACTAAAATATTTGATTAATACTATTTTTAGTATGTAACATTACTTTATATATGTACATTATGCATTATTTTTCTCTCTAAATTATAATTATCATATACCTATATTATACCAAATTATCATATAGATGGATTCAATTTTTATACTGTGACTCACGATTCAATATTCTTTACACAATTTAGTAAATTATGTAAAAATTTAAATAATAAGTAATCCAAATTTAATTAAAAAATTACGTAAATACCACAAATAATTTATATTCCAAAATGAAAAATAAATAAATGCTTTATTATAAGTAACAAACATTGAGATCTCAATTTGTAGTATATATTAATTAGTGAGTACATAAATATTTAACATAGATTTTGTGTACGATTAAAAGCAAATCAATTATAAATATTCTTTTATAAAATGACTAATCAAACATAATATATAATAAAATGATATACATTATATATATATTATTGTGGTTTAATTAAAATACTTTTATACATATTTTTAGATGATTCAATATATTGCTTCATTTTAGTATAAAATTAAAATAAATCTTTTAAATTATACACTTTTGGGTATAAGTACATTTTATATTTATATTTATAAGTAAAATAGGATATGTATTTTTATTATTTAACATCATTGTCCATTATCACTACTTTTTGATTTAAAATTCTTATGTTTCATTTTATTTTAAAAAGTGAAAATTTGAAAGAAACTTACGAACACCAATCTCATACAGAGCGTTGGCTATCTCGGGATTATTTTCCAATCTCAGAGCTTCCAGTTCCTCACAGGTTCTATTTTCATGGTCAGCTTCCCACTGAAAATTAAATACAGAAAACAAGCGTATAAAGTCAATGTTGAAAAAATTTTACGTTTTTATTAATATTATCGATTTATTATTTTGTCGAATTTTTCATGAATATCAACATATCTATTTCTAGTAAAATAATGTTTTCTTAATAAAACATTTTTTTTAAATTAATATGACTACATGATAATCAGAATGGAAATTACCATAAATATCTTTGATGCATAAAACGCCGACAAACATTTGAGTTGTTTGTTATTAAACTTTTCATTGAATTATATATATTATTAGGTTTTTTTCTATGATAAATTCTGAAGGATATTTAGTGACACATTTCTCAGACATTCATTTACAATACTGTAACAAACTTATATATCATAATTTATAACCAAATGACATTGAAAGATTTTATTATTTCTAATGACCAACTTCAATATTTCAATGTATATGTTAATAATTTATTTAATAAAATGTATATAATCATTTATGATATAATTTATATATAATTTATAATAAATTTATTATTTAGAGTATAATTATAATTTTCTAATTTAAAATAAAAATTTACTAAAAGCAAAAGTTAGAAATTAATTCCAAAAGTTGATATGTTCAAATAATATTACGCATTCTTAATATCAAATTGGTGAAGCAAACCAGTTATAAAAATACACTGCCACAAAATTGTACATACAAATTTTGATAAATTAAAACAAGTAATTTTCGTAAAAATGAACTCTAATATCGCAGAAAACATTGTCAATAGAGTAAAAACGACTACCATTAAGTATAGGCCACATAGAAAAAAATGTAGTTGTTTGTAACTAAACGTATTACAATTTTTATCATAACAAATATTAAATAAAATCTAAACTTTATAACAAGTAAAAATAAGTTCTGAATCAGCAGCCACCATTTCCTACTACATTTTCCATCTGCTCCATCATCTCGTTGAGTGCTCTGCCCATGCAATTCTGCGTAAATGTGGTAAATGTTCATCCAGAATTTCTGCTATATCATCAGGTGATTCAAAATCATCAAGGAGTGCTTCCAATCACGGAAATATAAACTTGTCACATAGATTCACTTCAGGCGAATATGGTGGTTAGCGAAGCAAGCGGATCTTTTCTTCTTCAAAATGTTGAAGTGTTACTTGAGCCACATGGGGGCGGGCATTATCTTGTTGTAGCATTTACCACATTTTACGCTGAATCGCATATGCAGAGCACTCAACGAGATGACGGAACACATGGAAAATGTATTAGAAAATGGTGGCCGCTATTTATAAATGATTCAAAACTTATTTTTACTTGTTATAAAGTTTATATTTTATTTAATACTTGTTATGATAAAAATGTAATACGTTTAGTTACAAACAATTGTTTTTTTCGATGTGGCCTATACTATAATTGTGAAATATCTAAACCTACGGCAGTAGGTTGTTAGCTCATGCACGCAACTTACGTACAGTAAGGTATATTAGAATAACACAAGAACGGTCATTTTTTAAACAGCTACCATTTAAAAACTAATTTATATTTTGAAATGATTTAACTTCTATCGCC